>BMAW01098819.1:205608-222086 GCA_019974015.1 Nephila pilipes | reverse complement strand
AAATTTCAGAAATATTAGTAGAAAGGAAAAGAAATAAAGTTCGTATCATTGGTTGTCAGTTAAAAATTTTAAGAAAATTTACTTAATTAAATTGCTGTTTGAAAATGCAACAGCCCATGAAAGAATCATCAGAATCAAATGAAATTTAATGCAGAAACGACTTGTACTGATACAAATAATGATGAAATTTTCAAAAAGAACAAAATTAAGTCGAAATCGTATTTGGTGCAGCCCCACCATTGCCTGCAATAAGTGGCTATACGATGAGTCAAACAGATGTTGAATATCCGAGGAAGAGAAATTCACATATCTAGTGCGCAACAAAGTTCTCTTTGAAACTGCAGGACGCGATCCGAGCGAGAGACGCCAGAATATATCCCACACGTGTCAATATGGGCACTAGGTGGAATAGAGGCCAGGAAGAAGTTGCATGCGTTCTATTGAATGTGAGAACAAGAACCTAACCTAGATGGGCCTATATCTCTATATTCTGAGTTGAACCTTGAAATAGCACAATCTTTTAAATGGATCTGCACAATTTATAGTAAAATGAATTAAAATATTTAATAAATCTTTATTACTATAATGAATTAAGATGAAGGGATAGTGATATGGAATATTCATGACTTGGTTGGAGCAGAGAGGTGGAGGTGGGTAGGAGAGTGAGTGCTTGTCCAATCAGGAGCGGTTACTCAGTGCTAAGATTTTCGCTGTCTTGGTGAGAATTTGGTCTTCGTTCTAAGTAGAGGAGAGGTTTCTATTGGTTGAGAGGGTGTTTCACCGGTTGAGTTAACGGAGATATATAGAGTTAGTCTAGGCTTTGTTGGGTTCTAAATTTCAATATAATTTTTTTCTTGAATTGAGGGGTTTGGGTGGTTGATGAGATTATTACGTAATTTATTGTTAAAATCTGGATTTACTATATTTTGAGGAGTTTCTGTCTCATCTATAAAACCATCTACTGGGCAATCATTCTTGATATTATTGTAAAATTTCTAATTTATTATGGATGAGTTTGACGGCCTGATTCCAAACTGGACAAGCATAAGTAATGATGGGTCGATACAGTGTATAGATAATAATTATATTTTGGATAATTTGGATTTCCACAAAATAGGGGGATTAATTTATTCGCGGCAGGTCAGATATCTTGTAAATATGTAATATGTTGATGGAAAGTGAGTGATTTAGATTATGCCAAGATATTTGCTTTTTTCAGACCAAATGTGGGTGTTTAGATAATAATTTGTGGTAGGTGATCTTGAATGTGTTCAGTGAAGAAGCCGGCTTCCGTTTTGTTACATATATGGCAATTTTCCAATTGAGAAACCAGTCTTCTAGTGATGATATGTGCTGTTGATATGGTGGTGATTACTTTGTGTTTCTGTGTTTTAGTATCATGTGTCTCTGCAAACATGCAGAGAATGAACGTTGTCGTGGGATGTCGTTCACGAATATTTGAAAAGGCGCAGCCCAAGAATGTCCAACCCTGTGATTCCTGTGTTATGTCCTTCAGGAATAGAGCTATTTTATTTTACAAGAATTTTCTATTTTCTGAGTAAGGAAGAAATTAGGACTGATTAGATAAGGTGGGGTGTTATGTTTTTTAATATTAGATTAATCACTTATGCAGACCTGTCAAAGGCTTTTGGGATGTCGAGGAAGAGCAGCCCGTGTCTCTCCTCTTTTTTGAACTCGTTTTAATAAAAGTTGTTACCTTCAAGTAGAGTTGGTGTGTAGTGGAGGTGTGGCATGAAAGCGTGACTGTTTCTTGGGCCAATGTACTTATTATTCTTCAAGGTATGTGTTAGTCTGTTTAAAATAATTTTTTCGCTACTCCTAAGTTGGTAGGAGTGAAATGGATCTATAAACTTTTACTTGGTCTGGTCTTCTTCCTGGCTTTAGAATTGAACAATAGAGGTTGTCTTCCAAGTTTGGAAAAATCGACCAGAATCTTACTTTATGTTAACTAATGATATTAGTAGTTGTAGGATAGTAGGTTATGAGTAGGTTTTTTAAAGCATTTTATTGTTATTCCATCGTGACTGGGTGGATTGTTAATATTTAATTTTATGAATATATTAAGTTTCTGTAGGGGTGACATGGTGGGTACTGCTCTATGCTGGTAGGTTTTTATTAGATAAGGAAGCGGAACTGCGATTGTACTTGTCCCACTCAAATTAGACCGTAGGCATTTCTTTCCTTCGTTGAACTGGTTTCAACGAATGCAAAGTCCAGTGCCATTTTTCCGGAGTCTGCCTAGAGCCGACACTGAGGGAGCCTTTAGGCACAACCTATTGCGCATCTTTGCTTCTGCTCTTTCCCAGACGTGAGCTCACATCATGTCTCGGGCAGTATCCCAATCTGATAAGCGCTATTCCTGATTCTTAATGAGCTTAATACTTTGAGTTTTTTGTTTCAGTGGATTACTCTCAGTCTGTGTACCCAGATTTCGCTCTTTCTCATCTCTACACGATTTATTCTCATGATGTCTTGTTAATATGTTTGTGTTTGATAGTTTTAGAATAGGTTTTAGATGAAGCTTGTATGAGCTTGAGGCTAAGTTTTCTGTTAGGTCGAGCTTTTGCTTTACTCAAATCTCCAGTTAGTTTGGGAGGTGAAATTATGTGTTCGTAGATAAGGCTGAGATTACACAGATGGATAACTTTTGTGTCATTGATCGTGGATCTGATTTTAAATCTCGAAGATAATTGGTCGTGACCTGATGAAAGCTCGAGGGAGGAGAAAGTGATTGCGCTACTGGCATGTCATGTTAAGAGTATCTGGGTAATTGTTTGAGTGGATTTAAAGTGGGGTTGGTGGGGTGGGGTAATGTGATTTCTTATGTTTGTTGAATAATTGTAATTTAAAAGTTTAATGCTACTAGGATGGATTTGATTACTAGTTCATTTGTTATGCTTTGCATTGAAGCGCCAATTCTCATGATGCTCTTGGGTGACCCTATATTTAATAATTCAGATCATCGCAGCTGGAAAGTTTTGATTTGAGTTGCAAATGTTGTGCTGAACAGAAGTCTCGAAACAGCCCTCCAGCAACATGTGGGCGCATTATCCTGGGGTGAAAGATAAACTCCAAGGATGCAGGAGGAAAAGGTACGACTTTGGCGAGCGCTTGCGTACCTGTTGCTATTAGAAGATACCCCCTCAATTCGTATCAAATTGGACGTCCATGCATACGCAAGTCCCCATTGACCATAACTCAGTGTTCAGACTCGCTGTGTCAATAATACATCAGGAAGGCGCGTTGACAACGGCAACGTCTAACAACACGGCGCAGCTCGGGTCCAAATGTGAGGCGTGATTCATCTGAAAAGACAAATTGTGCCAATCAGCTCGCTGCTGTGCTCTCTCAGAGCCCACTGCCGACGCGCCGTCGATGAATTCGCGAGGAGGAATCCGATAAATTGCCTGCAATCACGCGCAGCAGACGACGACGAATTGACGAAGCCGACAATTGTGCCACCTGCTAGGGATACAGACGTGCTGCACCGCCTGGAAGCTTCCAGGCTTTCACCATAAGAACGGAGCAGTGTCGATCACGCGCCTGACTCTGCTCTTCACTGGATCGATCCAAGTGCCTGTTTTCGAGTTGTTCGGTCTCGTCGGTCCACTGCTTCCAAAACTCGCATCACTGGAACTGTTCGCTGCGTACGAGCTTTTGCTACGCGATGGAAAATCCTCTTCTCGAGGCCGTTAATCTCCTCGTTCAATGCGTAAGTTTAGCTTGACTTCTTATTCTTCCGTCTGGGATACTCAGGTCTCACTATTGCTTCTTCACTAACAAATAATCATAGACTTTTTTTCAGCGTTTCCTCAGCGCTTTATTTATACGCTTTCAGCTCAATTAGGAGGTAAAGGCTGCGCGTACGCGCTGTACGATGGCTCTGAAAGCTTTATTAATTTGGATAAGTATCTTATATGGTGACATTTGCGGAATTTCATTTGATTCTGTTAGATGATTCCTTCATGGTGGTTGCATTTTCTACACGCCAGGTTTTATATCTCTCCAGTTCTTTTTTTTTAAACACGCGAACCTAATGTTCTTATCTGAATAGCATAATGCGTAGCCTATATCTCTCCGTTCTTTTTTTTAAACACGGAACCTAATGTCTTTATACTGAATTCAGTTTAATTTCGATCGATAGATTTTTGGATGAAACATTCTAAAAAATCCAATATTGTTCCTCTTCAGCACTATTGTCAGAAATCAGCTAATTTATTTACAAACCGGATGGTTCGAGAATCTTAATTTTGCGACGTTTCGTTTGAGAGCTAGGCCTTGAAGTATACAAAAATATCGTTCCAACATTATTAAATCAGAAAAATCTTTAGAACATGGAAGAAAATCATTAAAAAATGAAAATAATGAATCTCAAGGAAACAAATTCAATAAAATTAAATTTTAAAAAAAATGTTCTATATAAAGTTTTGCAAAGAACATATTTAGCCCCCCCCCAAGGTGCGCCTTTTTTATATAATTATTAATAAATTTTTCAATTAAATATGAGAATTAAAGTAAACGATGAAATACCGAGAAATGGATAATAGTAAACTTTTCCGATATTAAAGTTAAAGGAAACGATAAGTTATTAAATTGAATATATTTAAGCAAAATTTAAAATAGAAATTATTTAAAATTGAAAAGTGATCTGGTATGCCAAAACGCCCCACCTAAAAATATTAGCCCCTTGGGTGGCTGAAAGGAGAAAAAAAATTAATAAATCGAAATTAGCAAAAAAAAAATGGACATCAGCACAGATCTTGAAACTTTTTGGAGCGATTTCTTCTTTTGTTGTGTTACTCAGATACTCTTGCCACCCACAGATGGCAAGAGTTTTCGAAAAAAAATTCACCAAAAAATAAATTAGAAAAACTTTTTGGTCGGAATATGCTTTCGGCTCCTTCCACGCATCGGAGAAGCTCCTTAAGTATTTTTGGAGCTTTATGATCAACGGTGTGGATTTGTATCAGATGAACTTTCAAATTTACACATCAGATTACGAAAGGAAGACACAAAGAAAAATTGCAAGTGTCAAATTAAAATAATCTTTTTTTTAAAGAAAACCTGATTGCATTTGATTGTTCCTTATACACATTCTTTCTAAGCATATAATGTGAAAATTTTTGAATTATAAGAAAACGTTTAACAACACATTTTAAATTTCCTGATGTTTTTAATTATCGAGTATTATAAATTATTGGATTTGATGGACTCTATTCTGTGTTAAGAAAATTATAAATTAAAAAATTGGGACAAATATACGCTGGTGTGCAAAACTTAAACAACTTTTGATTTTGACTGTAATTCTAAAAAAATTGTCTGAGGAGAGAGAATGAGAACAACAAACCAAAGAGCCTTAGAAAGGGACATGGTCTCCCTTGACTGTAATAGTTGCGTGCATACTCAACACCAAATTGCCTAACTGTTATTGGGGTAAGAGTTCTTATTCCCCAAGGAATATCTGTTTCAGTTGTCTGGTATTCTTCGGAGGATAAGCATGCACCTTTACTAAAGTATTCCACGCAAGTTGAACGGAATTCAAATAAGGGAAATACGCTGCTCAATCCATTCTGTGGATATCTTCACTTTCCTGGAGCTCCTCAGTAGCATGAGTCCTGTGCTTCCGTGCATTGTCATCGGTAAAAACAAAGTCAGCACCAAGGGCAATCTAGAAATGACGGGAGTAGAGGAGGGTAAATTCATCATAATAATCATCTCCTGCAATTGAACATCTGTAGAAATTATGGAGCACCGTTCGTCCGTTCAATAAAATGTCATTCCATACAAGCACTTCAGGAGTATCCCAACAGTCTCTTTTCCTTAAATCAATGGGATGAAAGCGTGTCCCTGTCCTTCTCTATATCAACTGACGACTTGAATTGTTTGTCGGACTAAAACAACACTCATCGGTAAAGAGGATGTGACTCCATTGATGAGGTGTTCAATCTTCTGCTTCATACTATTTACAACGCCACTTCATACTATCGACAGCGCTTGCATATCATTGAATTCCCATTCCTCTACAAATATCTGTTTCAGTTACCTGGTGTTCTTTGGAGGATAATATTGTGCCTCCAGGCTGCTGTCAATGGTATGCAGCGTTCAGGACGATGTGAGAATAAGCTACATTTATGAAATCATCTGGCCACAATAAACCAGGATATCTGTCACCCGGTTACCGCTGAGAAAGATTGCCTGCACTGTGATATGTCAGTCATCAGCCATCATTTTTTCTTTTGACGACTACTACCAACCTTTCTTACAGCTGTACATATCCTTTGGAAGACTTTCCAAGCTCATAAAACAACACTGTTATCAATTCCAAACTGTTGGGCGACAGATGTCAAACTAAGCCCCTCCTCAAACTAGCCAATCATTTTGCACGTGTAAAGACATCCTGTTGTTTTCATGTAGCCATACTGCACCTGCAATCTCACTTCCATTTGCAGAAAAATGTCTGGAAATGCGCCGTCCTTCTTTTTTAAGTTGCCTTACACCGCGAGCTCTGACTCAAAGCCTTTTGCTTATCCTGAGGTTCCCTCCGACGTCTTGATGTTAATATTTGTGTATGCTCTTCATTGTTCTGATCACAATAAGCTCTTTTCAACTATTTCATGATTGTATGATAAAAATGATTGAATGATCGGTTTATTAACGTCGCACTAGAAACAACTCGAGAACTACAAGGGGAGCTCAAATGAAAAGGTACGAAACGACACTGAATGTATAAATCAAGACTTTATTCAAAGTATACACCATAGGCCCGAGCGCAACGATTCCATTAATTAACAAGCCGAAGGATTCCTTGTTCCCAGAATTCCTTTGGTCGTGACGAGACCCAGTTCATCCCAGTGTCCTTGAGTTTGTTGTCTGAGTTGAGGCGCTTCCCTTTCAGATGTTTTTTCAGGGTACCAAAAACATGAAAATTGCAGGGCGACATGTCCGGGCTATAGGGCGGATAGTAAAGCTGCTCCCACTTGATCTTGGTCATTTCTGTGGTGTGATCCTGGAGACGTGTGGATGCGCGTTATCATAGAGCAGAACCACACCCTCCGTGAGCGGCCCTGGTCTTGATGGGACTGTGTAGGCTTCAAAGTGTCTCACAGTACACATCGGAGGAATTCAACGGACTTAGAACATCGAAAAAGACGTTGAGCAACACCTTGCTTGTTGACGCCATGGCTTTGAACTTTTTAGAGGGAGGTGAGGACGCATGCTTCCACTGCATGCTGTCCCTCTTTGTCTCTGGTTCGTACTGAAGGCACCAGCTCTCATTACCTGTGACAATCCGCTCCAGGAAAGCGGACATTTAGAAAGCGGTTTTTCATTATACCGAAACAGATGTTGAAGTGTTAGCCCCATACGCAGTTCCTTTTGCTGGTCGGTGAGCTGCTTCAGGACACACTGCGCATATACCTTCCAATAACGCCACCTGTCGTGAAAAATTGTCCACTCTGTTCAACGCTAACAACTATCTTCGCCAACATTCGCAATGTGACACGCCGGGCACTTCTCATTCGGCCGTCTACCTTGTCGATGAGATCGGTCATTATGACTGTGTTTGCTTGGCTTGGTCTCGGGTGATCACCAAACTCTCAGCGCCTGCACGAAAAAGGGCACTCCATTCTCTCTCTCTCTCTCTCTTGTTGGACACTCAGTTTCCCCCTAACACGGTCACCATTCGGCGATGAATAGCGGCCAGTTTAACACCTTCAGCTATCAAAAATCAGATAACGCTTCGCTGATCCTCAATCGTCAAATTTTGCAATGTGAGTGCCATCATGTCTTCACACGCATTGCCACGTCTATTGGACGGCGCTCTTTATAATGGCTTGACCCGTGTGGTGACCGGGGATGACAGAATAGTCTCACTGTAGCTCATGCATGTCGTAAAAGGCGACTAAAATGGGTACCCAGCGTCTGGGGGTATAGCTGGGCACCCTGCCCCTGGGGATTATATCAGGGGACCTCAGGGACTTGCCTTCTTCAGGTAAGTATGGGCTTCACGAACCCGAGGTACCCTAGTGATCTTTCTTTCCCATGGGGTTTACTGTCTTTGGTAAACACGGGTGACACACTCCCGGGATACCCTAGCGATCTTTCTCTATTTTCGACCCTTCTTGTCAACCACTTTAACCTTTTTTCACCTTCACGTCTAGACCACAGTTTAATCTTGTTTGGCGCAGCATAGCCATATCTGGCTCTTGCGCCAATAAACTTTACATTCACTCACTCACTCACTTTATAATGGCTTCTGCTCGCTCCTAATCATGCGGGCGCCCGCGCATGTTCCGATCCACGCTGGAGTCTCCATTCGCATCCCTAGATATCTCGCTACATTCTCCTATAGCGGCATAGTAAAATATGTTTACGATTACGTTGTTACGACGTTTCGTACCATTTCACTTGCACACTCCTTGTATTGGCAAAATATGTTAATAAATAAATTTGATGCTTAAGTTTTGCATACTTGTGTAAATTCTTTGCTCGCGACAGCGGTGTTCAAGTTGAATATCTGGTTCGTATTGAATGTGAGAAAACAAGAGCACCTAACCCAGATGGGCCTATATCTCTATATCTTGAGTTGAACCTTATTAAAAAAACTATTTCAATACCCTTTTTTAAATGGATGCTGCACAATTTAAGTAAAATGAATTAAAAATATTTAATTTAAATCTATTTATTCCAATTAAATGAATTAAGTGAAGGGATAGTGATATGGAATAGTACATGAGCATTGGTTGTGAGCAGAGAGGTGGAGGTGGGTGGGTGGGGGGGTTGAAGTGCTTGTCCAATCAGGAAGCAGTTACTCAAGTGCTATGATTTTTACAATCTTGGTAGGAGAATTTGGTTCTTCGTTTAGTAGAGGAGAGGGTGTTTTCCTATTGGATGAGAGGGTGTTTCCCATTGGTTGAGAGGATTGTGTGCTAATGGAGTATAAATAAGTTAATCTAGGCTTGTTGGGGTTCTGTAATTTCGAAAATAATTATTGATTTCTTGAATTGAGGGGTTTGGGTGGTTGGGTAGGGCATTATTAAATTTTTCAGTTAATTTATTATTAAAATTTTGGAGTTTACTGTATTTTAGGGAGTTTCTGATATCTTCATTTCTATAAAACCATCTAGCTTGGGCAATCATTCGTAGGATATTATTTTGTAAGATTTCTAATTTATTGTGGTGGATTTGAGCGGCCTGATTCCAAACTGGACAAGCATAGGTAATGATGGGTCGCAGATACAGTGTATAGATAAGCAACTTATATTTAATAGATAATTTGGATTTCCGACAAATGAGGGGGATTAATTTATTCGCAGCAGGTCGGAATTTATCTTGTAAATATGTAATATGTTGATGGAAAGTGAGTGATTTATCAAGGATTATGCCAAGATATTTGGCTTTTTGAGACCAGGGGATTGGTGTGTTGTGAATAATAATTTGTGGTGGTAGTGATCTTGAATGTTTTGTGAAAAAGACGGCTTCCGTTTTTGTTACATTAAGTGCTATTTTCCATTTGGAAAACCAGTCTTCTAGTGATGAGATGTGTCTGTTGATATGGTTGGTGATGACTTTGGTGTTTCTGTGTTTTGCAAGTATCGCTGTGTCATCTGCAAACATGCAGAGAATGGTGTTGTGTTTTGGGATGTCGTTCACGAATATTTGAAATAAGGCTGGCCCAAGAAATATCTGGTTCGAGACCTAATTCCGTCGTGCGAAATTATGGAAGCTGTTGTGAATTTAAAGAAACTGGACCTCAAAGTCATTTAATCGTGGCCTAAAGTTTCGTGATAAGTCGCCGTTATCTCTTGTATGATTTTTCGTGCAACGTATGTTAAACTGTCTAACTCCATAAACATTTTCTAGTTTTGTCGTAAGTATACTCCTTAAAAATGTTCTTTGGATACAATTTTGAAAAACCGTTCCGCCGGTGAAGAGATTGCAAAAAAAAAAAAAAAAAAAAAAAAAAAAATTCTTTGAAATATTCGGTAGGAAAGAAAAAGGTCATTCATTAATGTACTGAAAGAAAGCTTCAAAATTTCTTGAGTGTCATTGTGATTTTGTTGACACTTTTAGCTTTTTAAGTAAGCGAATTTTAAAACAATAATTACTCAAATGTTCTAAATAACTTCAATATATTTCATACTGTTTTTAAATTTTCGTGTAACATAAAAATTAAGAGATAAAATTTTTTTCTTGCAGTTAAGTAGCCAATTGTTTTCATTATAGGGAATACTCAATTTTGTGAATCTTTAAAATCTAAAGTGTAATTAAGTTTTTCTTGTAACATATTTTGGAAACAAATCGAATTTTGCGATTGCGTTTTATGAAGTTATTCACTAGCGTTTAGTTTCAAATAATAAAGTGTCGTTGATGTTGGGAAATGAGAATTTCGTGTGTGTGCCATATTTTCGAAAAAATAACTTATTTTTAGATTCACACATTTAAATTCTCAATTAAAACCTCTCATTGGAAAAATCTTAATTTTGCCTGGGCCTTGGTGACAGAAAATAAAATGTCTCCAAATCGTGTTAAAATTATGGTCGCGGTAAAAAAAAAATAGCTTTTAATTGTTTTAAATTATAAAGATTGCCAATCCGTTGCATCTATTGTGCTTTTTAGCACCATTTAATTTATTGTCTCCGAGGTGTGCTAAAATAGGATCTAACCTTTTCATCATTTAAACAGTTTCAAAATTTGAGAATTGTTGCCAATACCACTACTCTTCATTCGATTAAGACAACAGATGCATTCTGCATCAAGTAATAATTAGTGTAATTAGATTAATAATATATTGAATAAAATACACATAGAACAATAATGAAAATCGAAACCATTCAAAATTGAATTAGTTAGTTTGTAAAAGATGAATTAGTTTCGATCTTGGAGAATGTTTCACAAAAAAAAAATTCCAACAGCAAAGTAAGTTTGAATTTCTGATGAAATCTTATAGAGTGAACAAAGTAAGATACATTTGTTTTCCCTAATTTTTTTCCATATAAATTATGACCTGAAATATTTATAATAATAAAAATACATTAGTAACGGAGCATTTGTTTTTACTCCCTTAGAGGTATTGGTTAAAATCGCTAGTAAATTTTATTGCTGCTAGTTACAGTTCTGATTTATTCATTCATAACAATTACAAGATTATATTAGAACAATTTTTCACATTCAAAAAATGTTCATTATGAAATACTTTTCAATTTGATCATACGAATGGGAAAACCCAATGACCATCAGAAAATTTAACAGCGCCTTCATTTAAAAGAGATTTAAATTGTTTTTTGTCTATATAAAGTTTATCTGATGCTAGACGCCGGGCCTTTGTAAAAACTCTATCCTTATGAAAACTGGTTGACTGGTGAACAAGGACTCTTCGTAAGTATTGAATGCTTAATGACATGCTGCTCTTTAGAGATTTTGTTTTATAAGAGAAGGACTATTAATCTTAGAATTTTCTAACAAAATCTTATGGTAGGGTGTATTTCTAGAGAGTGTAGTTAAACCAACGGATTTACCAAGCATATAAGTATCATTAAGAAAGAGAGCTATTGTCAATCACAATTTACGATTTATGATATGAACAAGTAATTCACAATATTCTAAAAAAATATCCCCTAAAATTAGGCAAATAAAGTCAGCAGTAGCAAAGTTCTATAGTTATACTCGTATTCTCGCTTCCAACCAAAATCTAAAAATTATTTGAATTCAAAAGTGTTTATTGCTTAACATTTGCGGCAAAAATTGAAAAATCTTTTTTTCATGTCTATGAATGCCTCTATTGTGAGGAAAAGTCGATATTGACGCACCAGAAGCTTCTAAAAATCTAAAACCCGATTTTAATCTAGAATATGTAGGCGACTGCTATTTATTTTAACATCTGCCGTCACGGGAACAGACGTTAAACTTAGTTTTCCGAGAAGTTACTTGGTACAATACAATTTCTTGCTTTGTTCTTAAATTTGGATTGGTATCAGCATAGTTTTCCATCAGTTTTTTTAGTACGTCCTTCTCGAGTACGAGATCTAGACGAAGACCGGCCACGAAAATTTCTTTCAGATTTGTAATTTTGTTTCTGTTTATGAACTGTATGGGACAAAATGGAAATTTGATTTTTAAAATCTTGTAACGACAGAGCTGAAATCGTATGATCTTTATTAACTGGAGTAATCTCCGATACTTCATTTATTTTGTCAGAAATTTTGGCCAAATAATTTAGAGCATCTTTTCTAATTAATAATTTGTGTTGCACATTAACCGGTAAGCGTTGTATAACTAAAGTTTTTAAGATATTACCAGAAACGTGTTCTCTTGCTAAAGCGCTCATTTCAAGCAATAATTAAGTAGGTCTTTTGTCTCATAAGCGCAAATCTTTTAATGAAGTTCTTAACCGAGAACTAAAGAATTGAACAAACTGATTTTTAATGCGTTTCTTGAGAATACTGAGAATTATCAGCAGAGGGAGATTTAACTTTGCCCTTTATACAAATAAGTATCTATGTATCCAGGGCAGCGATGACACTGTGGAATTTAGTTTCTTCTTGATTGATACCAGGTTCTATAATTAGAATCGACCGGTAAAAACCGTAATTCAACATCATATTTTCAAAGACAAAGTGCTCGAAAATCATCCCGAAATATTTTACCCTCATTCATAATGTACATAGTTATTTATGCAGTATAGTCTCCGACAGGTTAGCAGTAGCACTACCTCTCTATATCCCTATATCCGGAACCGATAGATTGTAGTTTTGAAAAGTTGTACCAAGAGCATTTAAATGTGTTTACACACACTCACACACACATAAGGAATTAACTGAGATACATTTGAGTTTTCAAAAATAGTTTAAAACCTGATAGAAATGGCAAGTGCGCGAATTCGTATATGGTGACATACATACTATATGCAGGAAATTGTACTCACGCCTATCATAAGAACTCGAATCTTGTACAAAAGGGAAGTTTGATGTGCCTACAGCCAAACAACATCTTCTACCAATCAGTGAATCAGAATTTGCAACAAATCCGAGGAGCATGAATTATACATGGGACCCATTATAAATAATAACTGTTTCGCATAAAAATAAAATTAATAACATTACTTATATTACAGAACAAAATGGAAAGTTAAGCATTGCAAAAGTTTATACCGAAAACCAATAGGATTGCAGCTAGCGAGTACAGTTATCTGTAGTATCAAACAATCGAGGCAAAAGCCCATGGGTTTCACTTACGTCCAACTTAATCTCGTAAGGCACAGTGATTTGATTGGCTGTGGATGTGGCATCATCTTCAAGACGTTTGCTGTAAATTGTATAAAGCGGACCTTCACAACATATCACGATATTGGTCAGATGATGGAGACGACTCATGAGATGGAACTTTCCTCTTCTAACTTCGAAACCACTCGTATATGAATTTTGAGTTCTGGTGCAATTTAACTTCCATTAGTCCCAATTATTCCTCAAAACGTATTTTCTGGAATCAGGACCCAACTGGATCATAACCATAGGACTACAACAGCAATAGATATGATACATCTACTCGCATTAAGATCGACTAAAAGCCAAACATAATACTTTTAATCATATATTTTCAATACATTTTTATTACTTTTTTATCTATGCTATTCCCTTTTATTGTAATTAGAATATTTAATTGAAGGAAACACATTATATATAACATATATATAATATGTTATATATATACTGAAAATTTAATCTTGAAATATATATATATATATATATATATATATATATATATATATGTGTGTGTGTGTGTGTTTTATATATATATATATATATATATATATATATACTGACTATGTTACAAAGAGTATCAAGAAATTTTTCAAAAGGGGAGAGGGGTTTCTCTTATTTCAAATCATATCCCAAAATTAAATTCAAATTTTATTGTTTATTTGTAGAAAAAAAATTAATGATGAAAGAAAATGTTTATACGGAGTACGGGATTTCGAATATAATTTTTTCTGTAAAAATATAACAAAAATTAAAAATTCAGAATAAAAAATTTAAGTTTTAAAATGTCAATGTACATAAATTTTTATGGGGGAGGGTTACAACCCTTATACCCCCCATAGCTACGCTACTTTTTGAGGGTAATACTGCAATTCTGAAATTGTGATGGATGTTATGAAATTGAAGAGAAAAAAATGCAAAGCACGTTGCAATTGGTATAATAAAAACTCTTTAATTCGTATTAATCGGGACCAGAGCCGGTCTGGAATATTGAAAACCCGGATTAAAAGGAGAAAGGGAAAACTGTAAAAAAATAAAATATACACCGTTAATCTGAGAATTTTTAAGATAGATCTTAGACTACAGATGCGCATGCATGATCAACGGCGATAATCTGCTTGTATTGCGCATTGCCAAAGATTATGTGCATATTTATTAAGCTAACTCGAAAGATATGGTCATTCATTCGGGAAACGTAAGATTTTAATGCTGAAATACTAAAATGAAACAAAAAGCTGAAATTTAATTTAACGCAACACTTGAAAAAAGTGCCTCAGAACTATACAAACCGACGAAACAAATTTAAGGTGATTGTGAAATGTTTTCCCGAGGTATAAACGTATTTTGGAAGGAAGAGATAAGCTAGGAGATTATAAGCATACTGGGGAGGGACCCAAATTCATCTCGGACACCCGAGATAATTGAAAAATGCGTAATTTCGTGTCAAACAATCATTGCACGTAATTGAAAATGATGGACGAGTATTTGGACACCAATAAAGAAACGATTCCAGCCATTCTGGTTTTAGGTTCGGACAAAACAAAGAATCTGGTTTAAAACTTGTTCCACTTACTTTAACCAATGAATAAAAATCAATAAGAAGTGCACATTGAAGAGACATTCTTTCCGCAGTGGAAAATAATCCAAACATCTAAAAATCAGTGGTTACAGATGTTGAAACGTGATGACCCTAAAACAAAGAGACAAAAGATGGATTGGAAGTCAAAAACTCACCACAAGTCAATAAAACAAGAAAAGTTTAATCCAAAATGAAAGCAATACTCATTTCGTTTTTCGATTGAATTCGTGTATAGTTGTGGTACAATCCACAAATAATTTATTCCAACTAGATAGACAATTATTGAGGAGTATTATTTAAATGTTTTGAAGAACATTTGATGGCCAGAATTCGTAATAAAAGCAGTAGGAGTGTGCTGCATCATAATGCACCTTGTTACAACTCACTTACAGTTAATAGATTTTTGGTGTAAAAGAACGTCAATGTATTGAATCATTCATCGTATTCGCCTAATTCATCACCTTGAGATTTATCTCAATTCATAACACTTAAAATGAAGTTAAAAGGGTGGTTATTTTGATGATATTTCTACCAAACAAATAGTTCTGACGCATGGTTGGGAGGCAATTCCATAAAGTGAACTGGATCAGGTATTCTCGAATCATTATTAAATCGCTCTAACAAGTATATTGAAGCAGGAGAAGATTATTGTGAATAAAAAACCAAAGCAACTAATTTAGTTTCTTATCTCTATTTCTTTTTATAGACCCAATTTTAAAAATTCTTCGATGCACTGTATATTTTTAAAAAAAATCATTTTTATGTTGTACAAATTATGTAATCATATTTACGAACAATAATGACAGCTAATTTGTGAACAATAACAAGAGAAAAAAACACTCTTTCCCTGATTTGAAAGTTCCCCACTCTCCTCCTCAGCAGATTTACATTTCGAAGGAAATCTCTTTCGAAGAAAATAGAATAATACAGTATTGAACTTAAATTTAGCTTTTCATATATTTTTTATTTATACCTTTAATTTCTTATTTATACTTTTAAACAATTTTTTTTTTTCAATATCTTAAGTAAAGCACTGGATACGAAAATTTGTAACGTTTGCCTCAAGGAAATTTTCAGCACTTATCGGAGTTAAAGAATCGTAAGTGGCAAGCGGTTCCATAACCTGTCAACATCTCCAGCCCCATATTTTACAGAGTAAACATCTAACATTTTAGAATCTCAAATCATATATGTTTTCTTCTCTAAGCATATTACAGCACGAAGTTGAATGCCACGAAACTTCCTTTATGTTGCATGATTTTTCTAAGACAAAAAATACAAATTTCTCTAAATTTTAATCGAATAAAAGAAAAGGTCTATTAGTTTTGAGTCTTGCCAATGTACTAATATGTCAGTGTAGGAAAAGAGGACACACATACAAAGTAGAGAAACGAAGGTCGTTGTTTTAATTGCTTTCAACATGCTAATATAAGTTCTCAGAGCAGAATCGAAACTGAATCATGTAAAAAATATAAAGGAATGTTTCATCATACAACGATTTGTTTCCCAAAGAATACAACTTTTGGTGATGAAAATCAAATAAAATGCCTTCAAAATTTTATTCCGATTCTAATGATCCTTCTTTAAATGAAAATTTTTCGCATTTAAATACTGAAAACCAA
>BMAW01098819.1:190352-205598 GCA_019974015.1 Nephila pilipes | reverse complement strand
ATAATGATATTTTAATCATTATATAAAACTATAAAATTATTTTTTTTTTTCAAAAAACATTTTTCCACCGCTTTTAGTAGAATATGGTTGTGATTTGTGAGATATATTTACATTTTGGTAATGTTTTAAAGAAAACCACTGTGCAAAATGGTTCCAAATTTATTATGCTTCTATAAAGGGTACTTACTCATGTAGTGAACCAGAAAAATATTCCCTTTAAATGATACCTGAATTTTAAGGAATAATTTTTTGTATGAAAAAAAAAAAAAACCTAAAATTTCCAAAATTATGAAGTTCTATAATTTTTTCAAAGAAAATATATGCAGTAATATCATTACAAAAATTGATTCATTATATTTATTGTATTGTTTGTGCAAAATATTTTATATATTTATGGAATATTATTTTTAAGGATGTTACCTAAATGCAAAAATACCTGAAAAATCAAGTACATATTTAACTCAAAGAGAAACAAAAACTTTCTAACCAAAATTTTATTGAGCTGAAAATAAATCATTTTTAGTTCAATAAAAGGATTAAAATATCATTATTAGGCACACAAAATTCCTAAGCTCTACTTATCTTAAAGCATAATTGTCACAAAAAGAAGGAGTCTTAAATTCGGTGCTTTATTCCCTACCCCCTCTTGTCATGGTATTCTTTAGTTTTCAATTAGTTTATTTCAAAAAACAAAAGCTTACTCTTGTGACTCTTCTTCTCTTACAATCTTGAAATTTGCAATTATAGGTGTTTTTCTTAATTTTTTTAGAATTCCTTAAATCATTATTTTGATAAATGTTGCACATGTTTTTGAAAATAAAAATATACAATTATATTTAAAAGTGCAATAAATAAAAATACTTAAATGTAGCTATTTTAAAATTTATTATTGTATTTATTGTCTAAGGGGCTTTAGTACTTTTTAAGAGTTTTTCTGTATCAATTAATAGGTTTCGTGTTCTTTTACGGAAATAAAAGTTCTAATAATCGACTAATTTCTCCTTTTCACAAAACAGAATAACTTAGACTAATTGGGAGAATGTAGAGTTTTGTTTTATTCTAATTTCAGTTTGAAATATTTGGGTTTAGCCCACAACATAGACGTTATTTTTTGGGGACCCACGTCCTTTTCCTTCCGTTACAACTCATCCTCGTTGCAAATCACGTATAGAGATACAAATTAAATATATCTAAGTGAAGCGTTACTAGCGCCACCTATCGTGACGACTGAAGAACAAGTATTCAATACCTTAACATCAATATCTTATAATACAAAATGCATTTTTTATAATTTAAGTTTTCTAAAATCCAACGTTTTTTTTACACTTTCAGCGCAGGTGAACAAATCTTTGAAAAAAAAAAGAAAGAATGTTCCCATTGGAAGCTATAAAACAATGTATGATGATCGCTCTCAATCTGGCATTCAATGGTTCGATTCATTTTATAATCCTGCACAGATCAAGTCGCTCACTCCCGGATTTTTTTTTGTGTGGATTCCGGTTTAGTTGCCCTTGAAGGAACCCAATAGAAACTCAGATCCAAGTTGTAGAGTCACATATAGAAAAAGTCATAAAAATAAAGCTGAAGCCTCGTGGGAATAAATTTCTGATGCATTTATCAAATTTGCTGAATGCAGCAAAAAGTTCAACTCTGCAGAATTGATAAATTTGGGTAGAATTCGAGAGGAGTTTTTGAAAAAGATCCTAGCAACGTGATATCAGATATTTTTAAACAGTAATACTCACTCATGCCGCTTTCATAACTTGTTTAAACTATCATTGTATTCAAAATTTTCTTCTTTTTTTCTGCATTTTTTTAAAATCAAAATAGGAATATTGAATTAAATTATGATGTAAATGTTTGAATTTAATGTTATAATTGTTAGAATGAGACGAAGTAACCTGTGGGATATTTATATCATCTGCACAGGTTTAGAATGCGTGTTTTAATCGTTTGAAATTTTATCTAGAGTTGTTCATCTTTGGTAATCTTTTGGAAACAATATTAACTCTCTCCGTAATCAAGCAAAATTATTGAAACGACACGGTCGTGATTGTGAAAGTGCAGGATTAAGGGACACACTAAATTCATAATAAAAGATATTAGTACCATTCAAGCTCGTGGTGCCCTCTATTGTGTTTTAAAAGTACTTATGTTCCATTTGAAATTTATTTACCATCCCTTCTTTTTTCAATAAGAAAAACAATTTTAAAAAAATATTTATAATATACATAAATTAAATCAAAATATACAGATTATCATTCTAATATTATAACCATAGTTTCTTTGGGATCTGTATTAAGGTGACCAATAATTTTACAATGAAAAGGAGGACGAAAAAATTTAAGAAATAAGTACGGCGTAAAGAAATGAAACATTTTATTAATTCCAACAAAAATGCACTAATTCTGCTTACATCCCTTTTAATTATTTAATTAAACGAGTATTTTCCCATTAAATGAATACTTTTGTTAATATATTATTTTTTAACAGTATATTTGAAACTTCGGAGCAAGAAATATCCTTCGTATTGAAATTTACGGTAATTACTGCAGCTAGAATATCAGCACTCATTCTTGATTTCTCACTTGTCCAAAAAACATTACCAATTGAAAAAACTCTCTCAACTGCTGCTTTAGTTCCAGTGCAGCACAACGAAAATTCAACAAGAATAACTAAATTTCATAGGGAATGTGTTTATTTTTGAAATGGTTAAATATTTCCACACATCTTCTATCGGTTTCAACATATTGTTTTTTCCATTGTTCTAATTTATCATAATTCAAATATACATTCAGTCTCTTAATTTCTTCAAGCAGACAATTGTCAACGATTTTAATATCAAGCATTTCTTTCGATAAAAACTCAACCCAATGTTGAATATTTGCCCAATTTACTTGCGATCAAATAAAAAAAAAAAAAAATACCATTGAAAACTGCTATTTTCTATGATATTTACTTCAGATCATTCTTCGACATATTCGAAAAATGTTTGGCAAAAATTCTGCTCTTATTTGGTACACTTTCCCATTATGCTTGGATTTGATTCCTGTAAGTTTGACAGCTTTCTTTTTATTATTAAAGGAATAAGTTTTTCTTCAAATCGTGATTTATATTGAAGGACAAAATCATTCAAAGTAAGACTAACTTCTGTAGCTGAAACATGCTCCCCTTCAATCTTTTGAATCGTTTTGTGGGAAATAGATGCTTGATTATGTACAAAATACATTAATATCTCTAATAATTTAAATGGCTCAAACAATTGTAAGACACGCTCTATAGCAGATGTTAGAGCGAGCCATCTAACTTTGAACATCCTAAAAGTTTTTTGTATTTAATATTTGTGTAACAGTTTTGCGAGGCATCTCTGAATACAGAGATTAACAGATTAATTTTAAAACATCGAAAAGGAGGACACTTTTTGAGGAAGAACAGAACCTACGAAAGAGGGACGATTGGTCACCTTATCTGTACATTTCAAACTGCAGTAGATGCTATCATAACTGGTTATAACGGAATCTGATTCCTGGTCTGAAAATAAAATGACAGGTTAAACCGTAGGAATGGAAGGCCAAACAACAACAGCTCAGAAACTTTTTAAAACATATTTAAGCAAATTGTTATATTTTTCAAAAATTGAACCACAGACAAACAAAGATCTAAAATGCTCAATAATTTTCTCTGCCATTACGATACGAGCTGGGGATTCCATCATCATGTCACGTGATATTCGATTTGTGTACGAGAACAATCTTATTTTCGGTTGGAATAACATATTAGTATATATAAAAAAATATTTCATTCTTAAGCATGCTTCCGGCTTAAAATATAAATAAAAACCTCCTTTCATACGTCAAATTAATAAAAATTACTTTACTCATCGATTGATGTTATTTCAAATTTTTTCGTGACTTTAGTTAGTTTTCATTCTTTCTTACTATGACTTATTCTTTCTTAAAATAAGATCGCTTAACAGTTACTTGAGTGATGTCTCTCATTGATTTGGCCGACCTACATCATATTTTCGTTTTATTACTCTTATCACCAAAGAAGTTTTGCACTTATTATGCCCTTCTAACTTAGTAGAAAGGACCATATGTACTATTTATATAGATAAATAAAATAATAACGACAACCAAGAAATATATCCATTGCTTAAAAAATTAATTAATTTTTAAGATGTTCGAGGCGCTACAGATTAATAGGCTGTGATTACTTCTGTATGAATCGTGTCATTATTACTAAATTATTATAAAGAATTCGTGTATGAGTATGTACTAATATTTCAAAAAGAAATGTAATGCAATTCTATGTAATTTTCCATGGTAGCCTAGAGATCTCAAGCTCTCCCATTCGCGTGGTGTGAGAGTTTAAAGAGAGAAATGTCAGTTCACACAAATGTCGTCCTCGTCACTTGACCGAGTTTAAAAAAGCCGAGTTTGTTGCCAATGGTCCCCACTTGCTTCTAAGTGCAAAGTTAATAAACAATCAGTTAATGTATACTATGTATAGATAGAATATATTTTATATTATTAACTATGATATATGATTATAAGAACATTTGCGTATTATTTGTTTTCACTAGAATTGGAGCTGTTTGAAAAATTTGTTGGCAACGAAAACTTTTTTACGCAACAATAAACTTCAAAACTATTTCCATCAGTTTCTAAAATTGAACGATATCTTTTTCCTTCCTTACATTAAAAAAAATTAACTGATAATATTCAGATGATGAAATACTTCAAGAAATGAAATTAAGGATTTCTTGTGGTTTTAAAATATTTTCTTAAAAATAATTTTTTTTGTATTGGATTTATAACCCAAATATTTTGACTGCATACAGTTAATTAAGCATATTAATTTTTGAATAGATTTCTTACCCATTTTCATTGCAATTTTCGAGAAAATTTAAGAAATTGAAAAAGTTTCAAAAAAAATCAAAGATAATAAGTTATCTAATTCTAGACTTTATTTTATTGATAAGAATAAATTTTTAACTAAAATATTTTTTTTTATTAATTTAATATTATTTTCAGTAGATTTTTGATTTTAATACTTTAATTTTTATGTCAAAACGTATTTGTATATGACATATCTTGTTCGTTTGCAGCATGTAACTTTTTGTGTTGATTAAATTATTAAGTTTGTCAAAATTCTAGAACTGTGTTACAGAATTTATTTTTGTTGCCCTTTTGATCTACCTAATTTAACTTCCAATTTTTTTTTATATTAGTCCTTTTTAAGATAGTTTCTGTTAATGTAATCCATAAATATAAGTGAAAGTATCATTAAAAAGAAATATATGGAGGAAATTTAAACTAATCCGAAGATAAATTTCGAAATTTAAAAAGGGATGGTATAAATCGATAATTTAATTTTAAAATAACATTTATATTTTTTCAAAGAATTTTAAGCATAAATATTTCATATCGAATAAAACACTATTTTTCAAATTTATCTATCTATTTTTCCTCTTTCATATTCACATTAGTCAAATTTCATTTTAGAAAAATTGAAGATATAATAAAAAAATATTTTTAGAAAAATACATTGACCGATATTATTTGGTTTTAATAGTCAGTTTAAGTAAGTTATGTAAGAAACAAATTTAATACAAAGTAAATTAAAATAAAAGTTAAGAAGTCAGCTTAAGTAAGAAGAATTAGTTTGTAGAAATAAAAGATAATTTTTGCAAACTATATCTAAGTTAACTTTCATCTATTTATATCAAAAAAAAAAACTTTGCATTTCTTTTCGTGACGAATTTATTAAAATATGAATTATTTGAGTAATCCTGTACGAATTTTATTAGATCTTATCATCTTTAAAAAAAAATAAGGTGATTTCGAAATAATGTTTATCTCTGTTTAAAACTTTTTAAATCAGAAATATTTTGAATGTTATTAACGTAAAATTTCAAAATAAGTTAAAATAAATATTCTAAAAATATTTCCTGTCTGCTTCTCTTGCTAAATTTTGTGAAATGTTTTATTTAAATATGAACTGGATAACCATTCTAAGTTAATTAATTTCGTTTTAAAATTACAATAAATTACCTCATGGCATTTAATTGATAATATAGTAAAGGCACACACGCATTTTGCTTTGTTTTTTTTATTATTATTTTTTTTTTTGTGCCCCTAAAATTTAAATGATTAAAAAAATTTTTTTTTATTAATTTTCTAAAAGGCTACTAGTTCTTGAAGTAATATTAATTGTTGTCATTTTTACGAGAGTGTTTTATTTTAGTTATTTATTTCTATCTTATCAATGTTTGCTTATTTAGTATACATTATTTCATATAGATGTCAGCACGAATATAGTGTATCTGAAAGAGTTCAGTGCTAGGATTTCTCAAAATTCTCAGTTTCGTGTCCCCATGTATATAAACTAAGAATAAAAAAAAAACTTCTCTTTTTGTTCAAAAGTTTTTTTTTGCAAGTTAACTTCAAACATGATTTCAAAATTTTTTATCGTGCTTTGTAAATTAAAAGGTAATTTGATTTCAATCACTCTAGGTATTGCTGAATTTTCCGTTTATAATACACACGATCATTTCCGCATTCATTCATAAACTAACAAAAATACTTTTTTGAAGAAATCCTTTTGACAATATCTCAGACCCAAACATCAATAAATTGAGAAAATAGAGAGATTCACAGAATTGGTGAATTCATAGTGAGTATAGTTAATGATTATAATTCTCTTATATAAAATTATAGTTTTTTAAAAATATCTCTGTATTGGAAATACTTTAATTTATTTATAATCCATTTCTTACAGCTTCACCGAGCGCTATTAATAATTAATGTGGTATAAACAATTATAAAACTTCAAATAACTCTCAGTAAATTTCGAATTAGGTCTTGTAACATTTATTAAATTCTGAATAATTTATTTAACAGAGTATGATCTTACAAGCTTAGATAATTGAAATTTTAACGCAATAATTTTAACGCAAGACGATATTTTCATACGTTTTTATTTGCATCCAAAGATAACTTTTGTTTTCATTTTTACTCCATAATATCTTCCCACAACGGATTTAAAATTTTTGAATCTGGTTCAATTGCCACATCCCAAAATTTGCTAATCTATTTCTTACTTTTAAGAGGTTCTCATTCAATTTATTATTTAACAGTAATTCGTCACAATTTCCACATCTACGAAATTATCATTTACTTGAAGAGCCCTATTTGAGAAATTACGGTATATATCAATTGCAATATAAATATATCAAATTGACCAATTCTATACGGTATATAGAATTGGTCGAATGAACCATTTTCTATAATTTATTTCATGATAGCTTCTATGAGTTGCGTTTGACGTCTTATTTTTAAGCATTCCTCAAACAGATAAATTCCTTTAGTTAATAACTTTTTCAGCCTTGTAGAATTATTTTTTCCCTTGATGAAATTTTTTTTCTCTCACCTGATCGAGTCTAATAGGCTAATATCACTAATACAAATACGAATAAAATAAGTTAACATTTTTAGAATGTCTGCGTTTCAAATAATGATCGATAGATATCCTGTGAAAGAAAAATATTTTCCTTATTTTCCTGTTTTCAACCGGATATGATTCTTGTTTCATAAAAACTGAAAGAGAATAAATCAGAGATTCTTTTTTTTAATTACGCCAAATTGAGGTTGAAGTTTCAGATAAGAAAGGAATGAAACTAAATTTATAATTTTATGTTAAAATCAACTAAACATGGAGTGCAAAGAATGCGGTCCAAAGAGAGATCGACAAACGCAGGCGAGGCGTGCTTCATGTTTAGTTTTCCTTTTAGTCATCAAAAATGTGTCGAGAATAATGGATTTGAAGCCTAATAAATTTGCAATTAAAAAATTCAGTAATTTCCGAAGCTTTTCAATTTTTAACACCGCTTATGAAAACAAGAGATCGAAAGGGAGATAAGGGTAAGGAAGCAAAAAAAAAAAAAAAAGGTAAAAAGGGGAGTTATAAAATCTATAAATCGTGGTTGTATGTATTAATAAATACAAAAATAAGTGAAATAAAGTTGCATAAAAATATTTATTACGATCTAGAATAAATATAAGCCCTGGGGTCTAATAGACCCATATAGGTAAAACATAAATTTTTTCAAGAGATAGGAATGTCAAAAACATAAACTAATGAACAAATTTGTAGTATACAATATTGTATATTCTAACCATCCTTTAGAATATACAATAGAAACCTCTTTCGACTATACTTCAGATAGATTTAAGCTTTAATAAATTTCAGCTTCTGCATTCATGGATTTGAATAAAATTATTAAAAAATTAATGTGTGTACTAAAAACATTAAAAATTGAATGTTCTTAAGATTAACTTCAAAGAAAGGAGCATTGGATGTTTTTTTAAAAAAATTACTTTTCATCATTGATTTTGAATGAAATTGTAAAAATAAGGAAATCCAATATATTTCTAAGGATGTTGAATAATTTTATGGCCAAAAAGTATGATAGTCAATAAAAAGTGGGAAGCTATATTGCAGAAAATGCTCTTTAATCTAACACATTTAGAACTACTTCCGGATTATCAATTTTACATTATTATTCAGAATTAACTTAGTTTTAACAGGGATACCTAAGATAAATTCCTCTAAATAAAATTGTAAGCGATTAAAAAAATGTTTTTAATGCATTTACGCACTTTGTAAACCTGTTCAGAACGACATAGATATCCACAAATGTATTTTATTACATTCTAGCTATTGTAAAATTAAATTCCAACATTGAACATGAAATTAACAATCTTTTTGTCTGATAAAAAATATAGCACAAATTAAAAATTGAAATAGTTCAGTGATTGTTAAAACAATCCTTGTCGAGTTCCTCTGGTCACATACCAAAGCTTGCGGCAGCTTTCTTGAAAAACAGCGACAGAAGTTAAAATGCCTGAATAATTCACCAGAGAGGGAATCCTTTTGGTCTAGTAGATAAGAGCACTGCAAGGGTTCGAAACGCCACAGGCATCAAGGTCACAAGTTTTCCCCTGCCACGGGGTAGAAAACATAGCCCGATGTGTGGCGGAGAAAGCATCGCCCGCAAAAAGCTTATTACTTTTATTAGCACTTGAAGGATACTTGCTAGATTTCGAGAACATCTTACTACACAATCCTCTGTATGTACGCATTTATAACATAGTACAAATCCGACAATTAGTTCTAGAACTATTCGGAAAAATCAGCCATGTATTGGATATGAAAAAAGTGCCGTGCAAAAGATTTATCTGCTCATCTTTTTTTTTTCTCCCTATTATTATCTGTTAATGAAGTTTTCCTTGATTTTCAAGTTTGTTGTTGGTTGGTTCTTTTTACGTCGCACTAGAAGCAACATGAGGGCTATTAGTGATGGACCTCGTAATTTTGAGCCTCGGTTGAGTGACGAGAACAACACCTGAGATGGCATCCCCTCTCCAAACTTTCACATCATGCCAATGGGAAGACTTGGGACTTCAACAGATTTAGCGTACATCAGTCTCGTTATGCGGCGGGTCTTTAGTGGCATCAAGGCTCGAACCAACGACTCGAAGAAAACTGTTGGCCGTGAGTCCGCTAGTCTACCGCGGCCAGTACTAGTTTTCAACAGTTTTTGCTATAATATTTTTGAAAATGACTGCATGCTTATTAAATTAAAATATATTTTAAAAAATTAATTTTGGTTGATTCAGAAATAAATTTCTTAAAATATTTTTCTAGCTTTCAAACCCCGTATGTCAAGGGGATCGATAGTTAATAACACAGAAAATTTGGACTTCATTCTCTGCCTGATCGAAGAGGCATTCTCGCCAGAAAGTTGGCTTACAGGTAAGGATCGAATAAGTCAGTCATTGGCGACAGACTTGGTGACAAAATCTTAAAATCTTGGTAATTTGACTCCAGGCAAATCTTAAAACTTCTGGAACGATTATTGAGAGTATATATTTGTGAGGCTGTGTGTTTCAATTAGTGTTTGAATCTCATACAATATTGATTACAGATTTTACATTGTTGTGTCTGATAATTGTGTAAACTTTGTAGTAGTGTCATGGATTTATATGTGTGCTCTTATTGTTTCCTGTATAAAAGGGAAAATATTTTATTTACTAAAGAGTACCAGGATGAAATTTTGATTTGCCGTGAAAGAACCTGCTCGTTGATTGCGTAGACTCCTATTTTTGAAAGTCGTTCTATAATGTCATAATATTACAAACTAGTATTTGACCATTAAAGAGACTTCCCCGTAAGGGATTGTAATTTTTTTTTTTAAAAAAATATTTCTTTAACTAATAGAGATAATTGAATGAAAGTTTTTATTTAGGACTTTCAAGTCAGAAAATTCGAACACCTAAAAATATTATACGTTTCAAACCCTTTTAGCTTTTGTAATTCTGCATTTAAAAATTCATATATTTGTAACAATATTTTTTCAATTGCTTTATATTTTTAGGAATTCGTAAATAATTCTTCATCAATTGGTTTAAACATGTTTCAAAAGTAATCAGTTGAAAACTTTTTATCGACAAATGCTTAAGATACCTATTTCACGATGAGGAGTCCATTTTTTAAACACTCATTATTTGAAAACTTTTGATTATAATTTTACAAAGTTGGGAATTTTATTTTATGTGGTCCCTCTGAGGTAGGCACGGGCATCATGACCCAAAGGTACCGTAATGATCTTTTTCTTTCCCATGGTGTTAACTGTCTTTGGTAAACCTGGGTGACGCGTTCCCGGTATACCCTGTACTCCTTTTCTATTTTCGACCCTCCTTCTTGTAAATTAATTTTTATCTTTTTTTCTCATTTTTTCAAACACAAGATCCCAGTTACGCCTTGTTTGGCGCATCATGGTCAAATTTGGCTCTTGTACCATTAAACTCCATCATCATTCGTTTTATTCAAATCAGTTGCACGAAAAAAGTCATCCATTTGAAAAATTTCATTTTTTGAATTCAATTGTGTTTTTATAAATCTAACCGATTGAGATATGAACGTCAAAATTTAGTTCTGCTTTTGCTATCAAATAGTTGTATGTATTTTTGTCCGATTGTAATGAAAAGCTCAAAAGTTGCAACGTCCGTAGGTTATTACGTGCTTCCATTACTAAGCTTATTAATTAATTACAAAAATGCAGAAACGAGCTTTCAAAAGCTAAGCAATTTATTACTCACTTCTTTGAACATTTAAAGTTCAATGGCTAATCTTGCTTTCACTGAAGTTGGACTCCCTTAACACATTCAAACAAACATTTAGAATGCTGAATTAATTTCTCTCTGACCAACTCATTTGGGTTCGAGTGAGTAGACTTGTTAGAATTGAGGGTGTGATCTTTTTTTTGGCTTCTTCTAGGATCCCTCTGATCACTTCTTAGATTTCGGACGACGGGATTTGACACCTCTCTTTGGTTCAATATCACTCTCATTAGTTCTACTTCTAACTAACTTCCAGCTAACTAATTCACCATCATTAATTTCAATGCTGCTTATAAAGACATTTTATCCAATATGATCACCACATTTCTTAATTTTAATCTAATCTGCATAAATCACGTTTCATTTTCTCGGAAGGGATATGGAATTCAAACACAATCAGAAAGAAACCAAAAGAGTTAGTTAAAAGGGAAATTGCGATAGAGCCAAACTAAAAATAGAACCATAATAAAGAGGTATCCATTTTATGAACGAATGTACGGTAGACAGTCATCTTCTAATTATTGAAATAAATATTAGTTGTTTATTTATTTTAAACTAGCTGTGGAATACCCTGCATTGAATGAAAGCTTCATGTTGAATATGCAGCATGTTTAGCTCTTCTGCACATTAATTGACATGTAAAGATTTTTCACGGAGAAGAAATAAAGAACTAAAAAGTCTGGGAAATTTCTTGCAATATAAAAAGTGTTTAACTCCAAAATCTGTTGATAAGAGGTAGTGTGACGGTTTTGAGACAAACATGGCGCCCACATAGTTTAACATTTCTGAGTAATTTCACCGTAATTTCAATCATTTCTACAATTCCCGGTAATTCTACGATTTTGGGCTTTATCGCGATTTTCCCTTCACTGACCTTGGGGACGTTCTGTTCGAAATGTTTGAAATGAAACCTTGCTCAACAGAGTCACATGTGACTTACTCTGATTAGATTGAAATTATGAAGTGTAGTGCATGAACGGATAAATTACGTTTATGAGCAGCGATTAAATGAACGACAGAGGGTCGGAAATTAGTTGATAGGTAGTAAAACTAGTGATAATGAGAGAGAAATAGACGTCGGATTCCGTTGTTTTTATTCTAAGAAGCTATCAGGGTAAGCCTAGAAAAGGTCGGATGAGGTTTCAAGGATCGAACCCTCAATTCCAGTTAGTCTACTCACACGATTCCAAGTGAGTTGTAAGATTCGATTTAAATATATAACCTAAACTTTAGTTCAAACGCATTTAGCGATTTTAATCACAGTGAAAGCAATATTAACTATTAAACTTGTAAGGTTGGGCTCTTCAGGATGTTCTCTTCATTGACTTCGAGGACTTTTTCGAAATATGAATTTCGAACAATTAATGCTCATTGCCAACCGAAGGAAACGGGATCAGGTAAATCAGATGAAGATAAGAAGTGTAGTGAATTGAATTAGAGATAGTGAAGTAAAAGCGAAATATAAAATTGATAGAAAAACTATGGGAGATAGAGTATAATGACAAGCTGATAGATGCGTAGATTGAAGTGAATTATCTAAAATAATTCTTTATATTGGAAGTGACTCCTTATCAGAATAATAGGGGTCGAATCTGCTATGATAGAGAAGTGCTTGAATCGGAATGAGTGATTTCGTAAGGTAAGACACTTTATTGTTAGAATATAAACTAGGATTAACTGGGTTAATAAGAATTCGAGAAGGAGAGAGAAATCTTGCATATATATATTATGTTAATAGTTACTAAACTGTGTTGTCCTTTTATGTATCTTCAACTGGAGTCTTGAACTTATTGATTATTTGATTAGACCTCAAGATGGCTGTATAACACATCAATCAATAACTCCCGAGACTAACCCAGAGATGGCGCTCGTAGTAAACCAGTAACCAGGTCTTTCTAGAGTACTAACCTTTGCTTGAAACGTGTCAAAATTTTAAGTCGATCGGACCCAAAACAACGGAGTCGATGATTCAGAAAGCTGTTACTCTATTTATCGCACGTAAAAGATTTCACGAAAAAAAAAAAAAAAGATTTGAGCGTTGAGACGATTGTCACCTAAAAGGTATACAAAGAGTTATGTTGATGAATAAAAAAAATTTGCAAAAAAGATTTTGTTTCACATTTTAAGACTCCGAGTTATTGATCCGTGTGTTACAAGTCCTGAGGCCTCTGAAGACGCAGCGTGTAGTGAAACGGATTCAAGTTAAATCGGACGAGGCTCTCGTACTTCCGTAGGCGTGGGTGCAAATTTGGGAGAAAGAGGTAACTGCTGCAGACGTCTTCGAACCGCCCTGAGCCGAAGTTCAAACTAGAGATCCGTCGTCCAATAACCCGCTGTTTGCTTCTAAAGCGCGTTGTTAACAAACTGAAATCAAATGAAATAGCTGCGTTTAACGTATTTTTCGATTATGGCTGCATATAATTAATAATTTTATAATAAAACTAATCAAAAACATAACAAGAGAAAATACAAAAGGTAGCAGAACAAAATGACATTGCTTATCGAGATCGCTATGGAAGAAAAACCCGAGGTAGAATTAGTCTATGTTTGATTTAGAAGTACCTCAATGCATTTTTTTCTTTTTGCAAAATGCTTCTTTTATCAAAAATTATTTGATAATAATCCTTTTATTTTTGTTTATTTTACAACTTTTATGTTTCGAAATCTCAATATTTCTCCTCTTATATCTATGAAAACACTCTTTACCTTGATCTCCTGCTGACCCCAATAATTTCAGACATGCGGAACAATCTGAGTCCCTCAACTGTTATCACAACTGGAAATAGTCCGCTGTCTACGTCTAGACGGCAACAAATCAGGGTGGAATGTTTCACATCATCACCGCACGCGAGCAATGTTCTGGAAGGAGCAACCATGTCATTTTTATTGTACGCCCTATTTTTCCTCCGCGGAACTCATCGAAAATTCGCCTGACTAATCGATGGTCTGGCTGTAATGGCGGTCCAACTGAAGTTACTTAGGTATTTGGAACTTTTATCCAGTCTCTAGACTCCTTTTTCTTTCCTGTATATGAAATTGCGTAAGCAAATTTATAGAACCTAATTTATATAGCGTTAGGATTTTACTCGTGCATATTCTAATGTATATAAATGAGAATGCAGTATTTTTAAAGTGAATTTTGTCAAAGTCAAGTTAAAGAAGTTATTGTCTCTATAAAAAGACATAACTACTGACATTTTTAAATGGACCTATTGTTCCGTTTAGTTCCAATATTTAGACAAGAATCAATTTTACTAGTACACGTACCATATTTTATATATAATACTTTTTTAGTATATGTATAGAAATATTATTACAACAATGTGAATGCCAAAAGTATAAAACATGAAATAGTAAATCAGATTTTTTATTTATCTCTCAAATAAAGAAACGATGTATACTGCTGCATCAAATAAAAGAAAAAATCCTTCCATTGCAGCTTACGTAATATTTTTGATGGACTTTTATTTCACTGAATCATTGTAATCTTTTTTATTGAATACTACAGAGTTTAATATATAATTATTATACTATACGAGCGTATCATAAGTTTTAATTATTACTAGAAATAACCGAGATAACTGAATAAAATTATTCTGCATATCATTTGATCCTTGTATCAATGCCTGATTTGTTATTAATGTTGATTTTCTTGGTTTCAGGAGGCAGTAGATTAGAAATAACTCTCAATATCGTAAAATTTAATTTTTTTTCCAGAAGGTGTCGTAAGTTTCAATTTTTATGGAATGAGTGAAATAAAAACTGAATTTTAATTTATTATTCTTAATACTTCTACGTTGTACCATACTGTTAGTACTTCGTGACCCCAGAATTTGTGGAATGGATCGAGTAGCATCTACACAAGCTTAAGTAAAAATACTTTTATCTACAATTGCAGGTTTTACTCAGGTAGAAGGCGTTTTCGTTTGTTACTATTCTGTTTACAAACAAAATATTTCCTACAAAGATAGGAATAAAATATTCCACATGATTAGTTCTTTAAGATAGAATTCACAAAATCGCAAGAGCAGGAAATAGCTCAATCCCTTCTTTCGCTCTC
>BMAW01098819.1:137506-172214 GCA_019974015.1 Nephila pilipes | reverse complement strand
TTATTTATTTTTCTTTTGGTATTATTTATTTTTCTTTTGGTATTATTTATTTTTCTTTTGGTGTTATTTATTTTTCTTTTGCTATTATTTATTCCTCTTATGGTTCTATTTGTTATACTTATGTCTTAATTATTACCAGTTTTATTCTTGATTATATCTGGAAAACATAGAATATGATATATAAAATTTGTTTGACAGAGTGAGAAATTTTTTAAATGTGCACTTTTTTAAAATTACTTACATGATATATTAATAATTTAAAAGGAAATATTGACGCCAAATTTACTTTTTGTCTGGTATGAAATAATTCTCTGAAATTTCCTTGGGATTCACCAAATTTTATGTTTTGAATAGATTAATTCGTCGTCTCCTCAGGCAGAAAACATTATTTCACTATTATCCACTTGCAAACGATTATTGAAGCATGTTTTCATTTAATGCTCATTATTGTTTTTGTATTTTATATAAATTTTTGTTACACTGAATGGTTGCAGTGACACTTAATGATGACAGTTTTGTAGTTCATCTCCATGTTGAAAAATAAAGTGTTAGTTCTTCTCTGGCGGTGATGAGATGAAGTATACCATAATTATGTGCACTCCAATACAATACATTTTGGCGTTTGAAATAAATTCTTGGTCTTATAAGTTGTACATTTTCAATGAATTTACTAAATTCTACATTCTTTCTGACATTATTGAAGAAGAAAGTAAAAAAATAATGTCTTGGACATTAAAAATTTATAGTTTGCACCAATTTTTCATAAAAAGTAGTCAAAATGTTAAGTGTGGAAACTATATATTTGATACATGAGAACAACATAGAGTATATTTTAATCTTTCCATGGCGATTGAGTTTGTATAAAAATAATGCAATACTGAAATTGATGGCCATTAACTAAACTGTTTTTTTTTAGGAAATATATTTAAGTAAATCTAAAAAATTTTTTTTCTGCCATTTCAATGCCAGTATGGTTTTCTGAATTAACTGTAAAATAACTTAATTTACCGAATAGTCTTAGTTAGTTCTGCTCTGTTACCATGGTAATATAGCTAACAACATTAAATAATAATTTTCATTTTAAATAATAAATATTTTAATTTCTGCACTTGTTTTTGTTATTTTTAATGTATTATCACGACATTCGTTCAACATTTTTTTGACTTTTTTGTAACTTCTTCTTCAAAAAATAATCTGTGTTATAAAACCACACAGAAAAAGAGAGATAGAAAAGCAACACTTAGTTGCCATAGTAACACAATAAAACGTCGAAAAATTTCTACACAAATAAAGAAATTAAAGTACTGGTAACCCCTATATAACACGGTTTTATTTTAATACTGTTAGAGAATTAGAGAAAGCTTCCGTACAACACGGCGAATTAGATAAACAGTTTCACTCTAACATGGTTTGAGAATTAGGTAATTCCCCGTACAACTTTTTAAGTTTTTAAGAACAAAATTCGAAGTGAAGTTTTTAAGAACAAAATTTGAAATTGAAGAAATCCTCGAACAAGCAAATAATTAAATGAAATCCCTGTACGGAATTAAATTAATGAGCTTTGAAGTTCACAAGATACACCTATTTGGAAAATTTTAATTTCAGCATGCATATTGTATAAGATTTTTTTTTTTTTTTTTTTTTTTAATAATAGGAAATCTATCAGAATCGCAAAAACATGATTTAATTTAAAAAAAACGTTAATTCACTCATCTATATTATTTTACGAAAAAATATTATTTAATACAATTAATATGTAGTAATCTTTAGCTAAAAATTACTTTAATAAATGCACTTTTAAAATTTTAAACATAAATAGGTATGTTTCTGATTTTTAGTGCTTAAAATATTGAGCTTAATTTCCTTTTATAGAGCTTAATTTATTTTAATAGAGCTAAATTTCCTTCCTTTTTTCCGTAAAGCACGGATTCGCACAGCACGATATATTTTTTTTATGAATGTCATAATTGCGTAATAAGAATGTTTCCTGTATTCCATGTTTAAAAAATACTAAGCTGAATAAAAGCATTTTAAAAACATATTTTAATTGTACATTATTTTATGGGTAAATTTACAGGGTTATGTTCAAAATCATTCAGTGGATTCCAAAATAATTACATAGTTTCACAAATAAACGACCCAGAATGATAAGTAATACATGAATGCAAAGTAAAAAATATAGAAGTGTTCTTTACAAAACTTTGAATTTACTTCCGTTAGTTAACACATATAATGTCAATTTGATATGTAAATTCCTTCCAAACACGTTGGAAAATGTCAGTGTAATTAATTGTAAATGAACAGAAATCCATTTTTTAAGTTCAAATAAATTTGTTGGTGATAGTGGCTCATGTACTCTATTTTTTAAAAACTCCCCAAAGGAGAAATCGCGTGGCACCATATCAGGTCACTTAAGAGGCCAGCTGTGTAACATCAAGTCATTTGGTCCACTTCAACCAATCCAACCGCGAAGTAGCTCCGTGAAAGCTTCTGAAACAGTTTTCGTGAAATAGCTTCATGATGAACACGAAAGAGCCGTCTATTTTTTTCACTGTATAAAACTTTCACAGTTTTTCTTTTGTATTTATGTATTACTAATCCTTCTGCGTCGTTTATTTTTGAAATATGGAATTTTGAAATTGGATGAATCATTTCATAAAACCCCGTATATTTATTTCGTCCTATTTTCAATTTGTGATGCATGTATAAAAATGCATATTGTATTAACATTGACAAACTAGTTTTTGTCTAATGATGATGATCTAATGGGTCTGTCCATGAAAAAAATTCTTCAATCGCACATTTATCAAGGAAATAATATTTTTATTTCTTTGTTTTTTAAAAGGTAATGAATTTTAAACTATTCCATTAATTTTCAACTATGCTTAGGTAAAGAGCCCAATCGATGCGACATTTCTGTTGTCAGAGGCGTTTACTTGTGCTTATTTTCTCTCTTGTATTCAACATCGAATCAATCGATTGGCGACGGAATGCATAACTCATTATTATGCCATCACAAGGAATTGGGTGACCTTGGCGACCTTTTTGGCGCATTCTTGTGTCACATCATCGTTACATTCCAATAAGCTGTGGCGAGCATTTTTCTACCGTCTATGTCGAGAATAATGATGAATATAGAAATAGTATCGGTTGCTTGGAACACGTTTATAGGGTCAAATTTCCAGGTCAAGGAAAATGATTTTATTGAATGAACGTTAAAGGATATATTGTTATCTTCAAAGCCAATATATCATATAACATTCTTTTTGTATGCAGAGTTTAAGCGAACGATTTAGTTTGCTTCGTTAAATCATAAAAAAAATTCAGATTTTATTTACAATCTCATTGAAATTTTTTATTTTATTGTGAACTTAAATATTGATACATAATTTTAAATTATCAATTTTAGCATTTTTTAATAATTTAAATTTTATTTACAAACCAATTGAAATTTATTCTTTTTTATTATGAACTTAAATATATGGGTACATAATTTTAATTTATCAACTTTAGCATTTTTTAATAATTTAAAAGTTCATTAGTGAAATATCATATAAAGAACGCATAATGAGTAGTGACAACAAATACGAATAAAGCGGACCCAATTCTTTAAATTCCAGATCGTTGTAAGAGATAAACTTACATTTCTCTTCAAGTACTAAAAAGTTTGGTAGATCTTAAAATCAATGAATAGTGTTATTCTAAGAACAACGATTATGATAGAAAATGAAATTTAAGAATCCCTTATGGAATTTTAAAAAAACATTACAAATTAGCATTGATTTCAGCCAGTGACATATCGTAATCGTATTTTTAAATCTTTATTCTATCAAAAAACCGTTGTGTGGAACAATGAGGGCAATTGCGTTTTAAATCATATTGGACCTCAAAACTTACTCTTCAAACGGCTCGGAAGTTAGGGGATTGAGATATCAACTCAGATTTAGTTTCCTCCTTTAGATTAAGCCTAAGTACCGAGATCTGTCGCCAATACCCTGTTATTTCTTTTCGTTTTTTTGCTCCAATGTAGCGTTGTTAACTAAACTTGTTACCGCCCTTTGTCCCTTTATGAGATTATTTCTTTCATCCAAGTCTACCCATGAATTATGAGATGTAATTATTAATGTTAGATTATGGAGCTATTCATATCGAAAAATCTCGGTGCTATATTACTCTCTACCTCTACACGAAAATTGGCGGAAAACGTTTAACCGGCTGTCTTTACGACACATAAACTGTTTAATTAAAAAATAATTATAAAAAGTATTTTATAAGGAACAATGTGTCTTGAAGAAAAAAACATCCAAAAACTTGTAAGGACATTATTTGCAATTCTGTATCAGTTATTCAGATCATATGAGTGTTCAGGCTACGAAATGCTTTGCATATTTTCCGTATCATGGGAGTCGTCGATCAGACTAGCGCGGTGATAAGGCGTTAACGTATCCACAAGTATAGAGTCAGGACCGAAAACACCTCGAAGCAAGCGAACATAAAGCTCAAGAGAGAACTTCTGTATCTCTTAGTAGTCACAGACATCGTCTCAAAGATATAGAGGTCTGTTAGGCCGTCCAGTATGATGCCTGCATGCACTATGACTTCTTTTGATGGAAAACGATAAATTTCAGGGATATATCCCAAATGAAAATGAGTTCCACGCTATTGCCATATCATTAGCTGATGAGAATCAGTGATCAGGGCGAAATTCATCACTGGACATTATATTGGCCCGTTGTCCCAAACTCCATTTTAAAAGAGCGCATTTAAGCGCAGATGTGGGGGGAATACAAACTGCTGGTCGTCTGGCATAGAGACCAGCATGATTGAGTTTGCTGCAGCGACTTTGTCAGGAAACTCATAATCTTGAGATAGTTATGAACACTGAATTCTGTTCTCTGATATAACGGTCCCTCTGACATAGCGCAGTTATTACTTGATACCGGTCTTATCGAACGGTTGTGACCCATGACCGTCCTGGTATTGGTCTTGAGATCTCACACTGAAACATATTCAGAATTTGAAGCATTTAGGTTTGTGATCGTTTGGATTTGAGAATTCCAATGATTCTTCCTTTCGCAAACAGGGTCCGTTACCATATTTGTGCCATAATTTGTTCTGATTATTCATTAACAACATTCCTTTGCACATGAATTGGGCGAAACCTGTCTGAACTGCTTACTCCGAGTGATCCAGTTTATTCGCGTTCCGACTTGCGCAGGTGTTTTACGTGTAAAGATGTCGACTGAAATGTTTTCACTAAGTTTCACCTTGAACAAACGATTCTCTACAAGTTATTTCGAACTTCACCTAATTTTACTCTCATTTTTTCGCATTTAAAAAATTATGGCAACGGTGTAGAGTGTAATAGATTCATAGATTTGCTTAAATGAACGTTTTCCGGTTGCTTATTTCTACCCAATACGAGGTCAGCTAATCACAGCCAATACTCTGTATAATTTTGAGCCACCGTTGGATGACGAGGTCGATACCTGAGTTGGCCTCACACTCTCCATACTTCATGACCCAGAGACACGAGGAGTTTGAGCCCAAAAGATTAAATGCACATCAGTATCTCTAACCGACGGAGTTTTATTGGAAACAAGACTCGAACACGAGCCTAGATTGAAACATCGCCAGCCGCAAGCTCGATACCATGACCACTCGGTAATTGCGGTTGTGTCGTTAGAAGGAAATATCATGTATTTCTCCCTTGATTCTTAATTTTCCCATTCGAGTTATCCCCCGGAACATTCAGTATTTTGAGAATATGTGCCCCTAAGTAATGAAATTTGAATACTTTTAAGTAAAAATTTCGGAAACTCATGTGTAGTCCACATGTAATGTGTATCATAAGCTAACGCCTCACCTGCATTAGAAAATGCGATAATACTAATGAAAACTGAAACCGAAAGCAGAGATAATTACTGAAAAAACAGGAAAGTATTGAAACAAAGATATTCTCACATATTAAAAAAAAATCCAGTTTTTTTTTTCCAAATTTTTTCAGTCTTGTACCCCATTTAATTTCACAACAGCAACTCTTTTATGATGCATATGTAAGATTCCGTCCACTATTTTCGCTACCAGAAAAATATTGCCAAGTGATGACTGTATTGATGTAGTTGGCTTGGAAATGACTGATTTGTGTGGAAAATTGTATCAACATTTACTGTTGATAGGATTTTACACAAATAATTTTTTATGTGATAGAATACAATGTGATACTCTGTATACTTCTAGAACTGGCCTCTATGATTTCCTTCACCATTTTATCAAAATTTAACAAAAAAGTACTTAAACAGTATTTTTTCTTTAAATCTCTTATTCTGATGCAGTGTACTATGATACAATTTCATGAGGCGGAATTGCAGGTAATACTGAAATTCAGTAAAGAAAAGAATTCGGAGAAATGGATAAAATTTAAGAAAGTTTGCTCAAACGAACGATGAAAAATTAGTTTTTCGTATTAATCTAGTGCTTTTTGACATTGTTGCTGAAAGATACAGCAACCATACGTAACCATTAAGCTTGGTAAGAAACGATTCACATTTCTGTTGGGAACAGTCGACTTGTAAACAATTTGTCCGATGAGAGTTGAAAAACGATATGCCTTGACAGTATGGTGCACATAACTTTAGAATTATTGTCATATCTTGACATTGCGGAAGTCATAATTTCACAAAGACGAGAGCAAATCTTCTAGTTTGTTTGTTAACAACAAGGATCTCATTTCGAGCTGAAAACTAAAATATTTGGTAATTGAAGATTTGAAGCATTTTATATTAATCGTAGTGAATATGATAATGTAAGCTTTGGACTTAGATGTGTTAAATGGGAAAAACAAAAACAAATATGTGGACAGTATGTTTTGACCATTACTAACTAAGCTGTGACTGCAGAGTTCCGATTTAAACGATCTTTCGCCGGGTATTTCAAAATTTTTATAAAGTTAATTACAAAAAGGTAATGAAACTGTTTTGTAACCCTAATTAATTGTTGTCAATGTAATTATTTTCATTTATCTTAAATGGTCAGATCAAATCTATGTCTTTTTTTTAATAAAAATCTATATAATTTTTTTCTCATTTTTTTCATGCTTCAATAAAAAAAATGTAATGAATTAATGTGAAAGTATAGTATGTTTAACAGGTAATGTAATTCATACTTGTTATAGTTTATTGCCACTGTGCTGTCAAAAGTAATGAGCAAATTAAATTGCTTATGATCGTAATAACTTTGATGGAAATAAGCAGTTAATAGTCATTCTTTCGTTGATAAATATGTAACAATTTTTTTTGTTAATATCAAAACTAGTTTTATAGAAAGGTTGATAAGCTAAATTTGAAATTGTCATAATTTGTATAGTAAATCAGAAAATGTATATGAAAATATGTTTTTGTATTATGCGAATAAAACAAAGAAATGAATTTTTGTCAGCTTTTAAAATAAAAGAGAAGCATTTCGAATAACTTTTATTATTGCAACCTGAGATAATACTAATTTGTATCTAACGATAACAGTAGTTATGTTAAAGATAAACATTTTTGAAGATTTGATATTGATTAATGAATAAGATTTTATAGCCTAAAATTCGAGTGGGAAAATATTGCTATGTCAACCTTATTATTTTGAAGTGACTTGAAGAAGATATGGAGGAATCCCTATTTATATCCCTATTTATTGCTTCCTTGATAACTGGAACCTGGAGTTTTGTTTCTCGTGGAATTTTACTGCAAGAGATTCACTATGAAAATATTTAGAAAATATTCCTTTAGGTAGCCAGTTATTTATTTTTCAAAATTCTGATATCTTTAGTTTAGGTATTCATTGGAGTAGAGTTTAAGATATTCATTTTTCAAATGTAGGACAGTCATTTACGCCAATTGTTTGGCCTTATTATGATATGGTATGGTTATCAACTCAAAACAGTCATCAATAGGCTTGAAAAACTAAACGAAAATATTATCAAAACCTAAATTTAAGCAAATAAAAAACGTTTAAACATGTTTATCCACAATTGCTATCCAACTAGATATTATATTTCTATCCCTCACAGAAACATTTATTAGTTTTTTTAATTCTTATGTTTCGACTAAAATCATTTTGCTCGTAATCCGGAAATAAATTATATTTCTTCAGCAAAGTCAGAAATATGGCTGACTATAACGACGATCATTGTCCACAATTTACTATATCTTTAATCATTGTTATTTGTATTTGTTAAATTCATACAGTTTGAGTTTTAAGTCATTATTTATAAGGTCTCTACATCAATTGCAATTAGTTAGAGCAAACTTAACATATTCGTTCCAGTAAATATTTTTTTCAAAGTTAATTACTAATTTCAATTCTTATAATCCCTGCAAGATACTGAGAATAAATATTATTTTCCTTAAGTACTTTTGGATCGAATGCAATGAAAAAAACCCAGGAATAATATATTTTAAAAGAAAAAAAAATTCAATGAAAAATACAACGAAAATTCGCTACTTATTTTTACCTCCGTTACAGTTTTTCTTGCCTTCGTTACAGTATTATTAGTAGACAAAGTTGCAATAATTTAGTTTTAATATATAAAAATTAGAAAAAGGATGTCTTTACTCGAATGAAAATCCTATCATTTGTATGTTTAAGAATAGGAGAAGAATACTTAAAAGCATTTCTTTCTCTAAAATTTAAAAAAATATTTTTTTTTGAAGAATCTCTTTTCTACTTGAAAATACGATGCAGTGAATAAGCCCTAAATAAATCACGCCTTGTCAATTTTCATTCATTCCATACTAGATAAAATCTTATTATATACCTTTTTTTACTCAAAACTGAGATCTAAAACATAATTCAATGCTGCCAAACTGCCACAATTCGAGTGATAGGGGTGTATATCCATTTTCTGATAAGGCCAACTCAAAAGCTAAAATTTTTTCTTTTCTTGATAGTCCAACGGCGACAGAGAAAAGACATATCATTTAGTTTCGATTAAGATAAATCACTCTTAATCGAAATCATCATCGCAACTTTCTGTATCGATCGAATCAAATAGGAAGCTGTAACGCTTTTTGGTATTTCAGATACGCGCGGAAGTTGCCGATAGATTTTCCATCCATTCCGAAATACCAAAAATAGTTAAGGCGACAAAAGCGGTTTTTCAGTTGGTTACTCTGATGAATAAGGCAATTCTCTGGGACGGTGGAATGTTGTAGTGATTAAAAAGAAAATGAAGCCAAATTGCTTATAATTTAAGTAGCAATCAATTCTCTCCATCTGCGAAGTGTAACATAAACAATGAGATTTATTTTGTTCATTTGAATGCGAAGGTATAGAAATACCTCACAAAAATTGAGGATTTTTTTTTTGCATTCTGTGATGGAACCTATATTTTAAATTTTATATCCAATAACATTATTTAGCCAGTCGTGCAGCCAAAGATTGGATTGGGATGACTGGACGTTACAATTAACATAAAATTAAAATTTGAAATGTAAAAAATAACTAGATTCAACTTAGGGTTAGTGTTTATGATATAAAAGCTAAATCTAGTTAAGCTGCGCCAAACATTTATTTAAATTAGATTGAAAAAAGGGAAGGAAAATATAATTGGTTGACAATAATGAGGTCGAAAATAGAGAAGGATTACCAGGGTATCTATCCCAAGAGCGCTGCATTCATGGTTCTTAAGAAGTAAAACCTATAGGAAAGAAAAAGATCATGAGAGTATCTCGGACTTATGTTCTTATCTAAAGAAGATAAGCCCCTGAGAGAATAGAGTCAACTTACATCCAGTTTTAAATTATTTTAAGCTCCCGAACTTTTCTATGGAACAGTAACAGGAATAATACGTACATAACATCCATACATTACTGAATTTTAAAGAAAATGGAATGTCTGAAACAGGGGCGTAGCCAAGAGGGTTTTTTCATCGGATGCAGAAATTCTCGCAAAATATCTGCAAAATTTTTCATTTTGTGTGTGTGATTATTTATTAACATGGCACTGAGATGCAACAGGCCGGCTATTGGCAATGGACCTAGCAATTTTGAGTCTCGATCAAGTGACGAAGACGACATCTGGGTTGGAACCTCCTTCTCCAAACTTCCATGCGATACCAACGGGAAGACTTGAAACCTCAACAAATTTAAGGTTCATCACCTCCGCTACGTGTCGAGGCTTTAGTGACTTCAGGGCTTGAACACACGTCTCGATGAAATGCCCACCACAAATCCGCGACTATGACCACAAGGTCGCTTCATCTTATGTGAGAAATTTGGCATCAAATACTGTTGAAAATAAATTTTTGTATCATCAAAAATATTATAATTTTTAGAAAGATTCATATTGCTGTTATTCAAGTTTTGCGGAAGAAATAAATTTCTTTTGAATACTTCACACACACACGCATATATATATATATATATATATATATATATATATGTGTGTGTGTGTGTGTGTGTATTTAGGAGGTGAGTCAAATTCCATTGCAGACTTATATTTTATATATCATGAGCCATTAGCAATTTAATTAACATGTTACGGTATTTCAGATAATAATAAATTACACCTTTTGGGAGCACTACAGTATTAAAACAAAATTAAAACGTTTTTTTATTCATAACTTATGCATAATAAATAAAATAAATAGCATAGAGTAATTTAATAAAATAAAACCAGGTAAGTAGAAATTAAAATCACTTGGAATTATTTTTATAAATTAAAATAAATATTCTATCTACTACATTCCTATATTAAGTTTTGAAGCTGATTTTGGTTTCTATGTTTCAAAACTTCAATTTTCCTTTACAAATAATAACTCGTAATTTCCTATTTTCTTCGCCTATTTTTGTTTCAATGTATAAAATCTAAGTAATTCTTGATAAAATATTTTTAAGCATTCTGGAGTTAGTGAGCTTTTAAATTTGCTTTCAATGGTTAATAGGATTTCTATACATTCAACGTAACTGGTTTTATAATTTTTGGGAGGTGTGACAAGTATGAAGAGTTATTTAAATACCAGCTCAAGTGTTGTCACTTGAATGTGATTCAAAATTGTAAAACCCATTGACAACTGTCTACGTAAAAAATATAATTGTAATGAGACTGCAACACAAATAAGTTAAACTATTTGTTTTTTGGTTAAACACTTTATTGATTCGAAGTCTAATTTTACTAAATACATTTTTATTATGATTTCATCAATTATATATAAAATACAAAAATTTTTAAAAACTCTTTGCAAAGTTTTGCAAAGTTTAGCCACCTAAGGTGCGTTTTTTTATAATTATTATTAAATAACTTAATTAAATGTAAGAATTAAAGTAAAAAAAAACGATGAAATATTGAGAAATGGACAATAGTAAATTTTTCTGATATTAAAATTAAAGAAAATGATAAATTATTATATTGAATATATTTGAGCCAAATGTAATTAAAATTAAAACAAACGATGAAAAAATTGAAAAGTGATTTGGTACACCCAGAGTGATCCACCTAAAACAATAGCCCCTTGGGTGGCTATTGTTTTATATGAAAGTATTATAAAATATTCAATTATGTTTAATACTTATAGGAACAATCAAATGTACATTACAAAATGTCCTAGACTAAGAAAGAAAAACAGAGAATCGGTAATAGTTAAATTAGCAAAATTTTTTATGCCTAAGCTCCTAGTTACGCTGTCACAAAATTGAGTATACACCCTTATAAAATTTCAATTCTGATAATTGTATTTTTATAATGTTTTTATAACAGCTTTTTACAGTTTACAGTTCACAGTTTTATGTAACAATTTTGTTTCCTTAAGATATCAGTATTTGATTTCTAAGAGAAAAAAATATTTTAACTGTGAAAATAAGCTCCAGAATTGAAATTAAAAATGAAATTCGGAAAATTGTCGTTCTAATGTCTGAAGTGGGTAAATTTCTGAGATATTGCAAAAGAAGTTAAATGTCACGGATAGGTACAAGAAATTATCCATCAGTATAAGAAATTTGAGCAAAATTGAAAAGAAACCTTGAATATGAGAGGATGATTCCTTCATTTCGACTATCAAAAGAAACCTCATTCGAGAAATAAGAAGAAAAAAAGACTATAGTGAGTGCTGTAAAAATACCCCATCTACTTCTACAGTAAAAGGATGATATATTTCTGCAGAAACAATTAGAAGATTATTCTGATAGAAATTATATAATGGTCGTGTAGGAAGCAGAAAACCTTTCATTTGCAAGGCAAACAGAGACAAAAACAGACAAAAATTTTTTAAAAATCGTACTTAAAAGCTTCAATATTTCTAGAATAACGTAATATATTTTGTGATGAAAGCTAATTCAATATTTTGGAATAATTGGTCATAGTATTTTAATGGCGCAAGAGCCAGACGTGGCCAATCTGCTTCAAACAAGGTACAGACATTTGAAAACTGTTTTATAAAAGAGGTAAAAATTGGTTGTTAAGTAGGTGGGTAGAAAATAAAGAAGGATCACTAGGATATATCCCGGAGGCACGTCATCCGTGTTTACCAAAGATAGTAAACACCATGGGAAAGAAAAAGATCATTAAGGTGCCTTGAGGTCAGAATGCCCGTACTTACCTTTAGAAGGCAAACCCCTGAGGATCTTCAACCTGGAGGAATAGTCCCCTGATGCACCCATGGCAGAATGCCCGGTTATACCCCTATACTATGAGGACCTGTTTTAGACGCTTCCCACGATGAGCTAGAATGGGACTATTCTTTCACACTTGGTCAATTCACCTGTCACAATATTTTTGGGAGTAATGGTTGATGACACGTTTTGCGGAAGCTAAAGTCTGATTTATTTCCTCCAAATACCGTCTTCAATCAAGCAAGGTGATGGTTTGGTTCTAGTATGGAGTTGTAAATCTGCAAAAAGTGAGTAAAATTGATTTTAATTGGCAGAATCATAGATAAAATGAAACACTGGAATATACTGAAGAAAAATTCAAAACTCAGTGCTCAGAAAATAGGCTTAGGGTTGCATTTTATGTTTCAATCAGCCCAAAACAAAACTGAAAATGTTCAGTTATGGTTGTACAATTGTAAAATGCAAGTGCATACAGCACCTCACTCTCTAGATCACATTGCGAGAGAAAACTTATGCGGACTCGGTAGGAAAATTATATTCAAAAACACAACACAGGGCTATCCGAATGAATTATCCGATTTCAAAATTCAATGTTTTCAAAATTAAGCGACACAGTAGGATAAGTAATACATTAATACAAAGAAAAACACGTAGAGGTGTTATATTGTGAAAAATATATGGCCATTGCATGTTTTTCGTGAAGCCATATCACGAAAGCCGTTTTAGAAGCTTTTACTGAGCTACCCCGAAGATGGATGGATCACAGTGGACCAGATGACTTGATGTTACACAGCTGACCACCTAAGATATAACCCCATGCGATTTCTCCTTTAAGGGAGTTGTAAAAGATAAAATGTATGCGCCGTTATTACCCGCAAATTTATTTTAACTTAAACAACGGATTTCTGCTGCTTTACAATCAATTACCACTGACACTTTACAACATGATTTACACAAATTTATACTTAGAATTAACATTATACGAGCGACTAAAGGAAGTTATATCAAACACTTGTAAATAAAACTTCTGTACTTTCCTTTTGCATTCATGTATTACTTATCATTCTGGGTCGTGTTTTTTTTTTATGAAACGATATAATTTTGAAATCGGATGTGAATCATTTTGAATATAACTATCCTTGGAGCAAAGTACTTTTATAAGTAATGGCACACGAAAAATGAACAAACATATGCAGCGAAACAAACAAAACAAAAAATTTCAGATCAATTTGATGTTATGTATTATATGTTAATTTGTAATAGCAGATTAAATAAAATAATAAACCTCAATATCTCTTGGTAAAATATAGATGATTTTTTTTTCTTTGAAAATATTTGTTTACATCATATTTTTTTACTTTCAAAATGTGTTTACAATACGACGTATGAACGAAGTTTCCATTTTTAGGAGGTGTTTTAAATACTAAAGGATTTGTAGATAATTATTAATTTACGTGTTAAAGTAAGTTTTTAAAGAATTATACTAAGTTTTAACTCAATTTTGTGACTTAGAAATCTACAACTTCAAAGTAAAAATTATGGTAATCGAAATATCATTGATTCTTCATTTTTGTTTCTTAGTTTAATACATTTTGTTAAATGCATTGTCTAACTCCTATAAATATTAAACTTATTAGAGTATTTAATAGCATAGTTTGGCACTTCAAGAAAAAAGTAAGAAACTTATACTCAATTTTGGGAGCCAATGTTTAATAATATACTTATTGGCTTATAAAGAATTTGAAGCTTTTGCACAAACGGGACAGAAGTCATTCATTTAAGGTATATTTTGATGTTATGTATTACATGTTAATTTGTAACTGCAGATTAAACAAAATAATAAACCTCTATATCTCATGGTAAAATATAGATGATTTTTTTCTTTGAAAATATTTGTTTACATCATCTTTTTTTACGTTCAAAATGTGTTTACAATACGACGTATGAAGGAAGTTTCCATTTTTGGCCGGAAGATAAATTGTGTGAATCGATACTTTTTCCGTTTAAAGAATTACCAAACATATCGATTATTTCTGAAATGATATGCAGATTAAGTATTCGAAGAAATCGCTTTTGCCAAACAAATTCAGTTTATGACGTAATTTCTGCAGCTATTTCGAAGCTATTTGATTTCTGGGCATGAAACTTGATTATTGTTTTGGATCTAATCATAAAAATTCAACCATATTAAAATTAAAATGAATTGAGATAATATTTGCGTAACCTTTTTTTTTCTACAAAAGGTAGAAATAATCGCACTGTAGGTTTAATTCATATCAAACATTTGGCTTGATAATAATCTTTCCTGTTTCTTATAAGAGAATTTATGTTGTTTTATTAGTTTCTTTCGTCCTAAATTTTAACGAAAAATGTAGCGTGTTAACAGTTTAAGAATGGAAACAGTTATGATCGCAATGAAAATTTTCTTGAATATTTTTTTAATTTAAAGGCGAGAGGCTCGTTTCAGCTCGTTTTCTCGTTTTTAGAATAAAAAAAATATTAGATCATGGCATATTTTACAGAAAAAAATATCTAATTGCCGACTTTTATCGCATTTTTCGAAATTTAATCATAAATAAGAGTTTATCAAATTTCTTATATTTGAGCTCTGGATCGTTAGGCGTTAAGTTGTGGAAGAAAAAAATATTAGTTCATTGACTTCAACCTCGTCATAGATTCCTAAGCAAAATAATTACACATTGTTAGTAGCATTACCATACATCGATTGTGTTTCGAGTCTATTTATTTATTTTTGCTGATAGCATTATTACATTATCTCATGTAATAGTTCTTGAGTTTTCAAATGATTATTCAAAAATAATCTTTTCTACATACATGTTATTTTCGTGCCAGGAAAATTGTGTTGCTCCATACACTAGCCATTATGGTAACCGCTTGTCGAATATTGATTCAGATAATAAATCTTAATTTTTTTAAAATCAATATTATGGAATCAACAGTAATATGATAATATCTATCTGCATTAATAAATATTGATATTCGTAGACGTGTGGAATCTTTTTAGGTAAATTTTAATGATGAAGTTGGTGTTTATGGAAGAGAGAGGGAGAGAGGTTGGTGTGCGTATTATTGACATCATAAAATTATAACTAAGCGTATTGATTTATGTTGATGGCAAACATGGTAACAAAAAGTTTCGTGAATGTACAATAAAATATACATAATAATGAATATTTAATAAATAAAATAAAATTATAATAAATACTTAATAAATGAAATAATTTAATAATGAATATTTGATAAATAAATAAAAAGCAAATAATAGTGGGTATTTAGTAAATTAAATAATTATGAAATGTTACATATATAAATAAAAGTTTAAAAAGAATGACTGAACATAGGTCTAAGTTTAATTCGTTTCCAAAAATAATTAAATAATATATATTTATTACTTATTTATTGAATATTTAAGTAATAGTTATTTAGTAAATAATTAAACAAAAATCATTCAATCATTAATCGTCGTACTGCTCTTGTTCTTTGGAAGCGGAATATTTCATGTTAAGCACTCCAAACCGGGCAGTAAAAGAGTAATGAAATCGTAAGTATTACTTGGTTACATTTATTAAAATATTAGGTGGCTATATTAATGGGGAATATGGTACATCGACTCAACACGATTAATAATAGTTCATTGGAGAATGTTGCAGCTCTTCATAGAAATAATTTATAACGATAAATTTTAAAAATTAAGTCTGGATACTTAAAGAATTTTTAATGCATGTTGCAATGGTGATTAGGCTTCAAAAGAAATTCGTTGTGGGCCACATGTAGCCCGTGGGCCGCGAGTTTGCCATGCTTCCTTTAAAGCAACGTTAATATCAATCAACCAACCCTGCGGGATTAAAAGTGATTTTTAAAATGTTTCATTGGTGAATTTATATAAATATATTTGTATCAGAATTATTACCATTTGAGTTTTTACAAATATTAGTGTAATGTATTCTGTTTTCAATATTCTTTAATATCATTTCTTGATACAGATGTAAACTTGAAATGATTTGTTCCTTCTTTACACAATTTGTTGAAGCCGAGGAAGAATTATTCTAAATTTGTGCCTCAACACAGTTTTGCAAAGATTTTGACCCCGATTTTCTCTTTGGTTATGGGATTTATGAGTCAAGGAGATTACATTTAGTAATGGATAAAAAACACTACACACACAATTATTTAAATCTTCAAGCATAGTATTTCACCTGATATAGGATATATATTTTTTAAAAAAATTTGTATTAAAATTTAGTAGTTTCAGGTGGGCAAATTTTGAGGATTAATAATCAGCTTTATACTTAAAGAAAATAAACTTTAAGTCATTCCTTTTCAGAGAATATAGTTATGTGTATTGTTTAAAAGTAAAATAATTCTTAGGAACAAGACTATTTTTAAAATGACTGTCTGCAGTTTCTGAATAAATCTGTTGTTTATGTATCATTATGTATAGCACGATATTGATTGCATAATCAATATATAATTGCATCCACTTAATTGTAAAAATTCTAACATTACTTCAAAAAATTATATTTTCAGTGATATGGCATTTATTGAGCCTATCTCTTACATTGAAACTGATAAAGCCTTTTTTGTTTTTATATGGCTTTTAATGAACCTATCTTTTAAACTGACATTGATGTAATGTCATACGTTTTATCATGCTTTTCTTTTAAATTAAAGACACTTAATAGAAAACAGTAAAAATTTTGGCCTCCAAAATCAAATCTTTCTCAATTGTTTTTTAAAAAATTGATCTTATAATTTACTTTTTTTGTGATTGGATTCAAAATTATTTTTTTCTATAACTTGCTAAGACTGCACAATGGAAATTACGCAAATAAAAATTATGAAACAGAAAGTTTCTTTAAAACCCGCTGGAATTTTAAACATTTCTTAAAATATCTTGTAATTGACTTGAAAGTATTTTCATGATATTCTTCTAAACTAATCTCTATTTTTTTTTAAAGAAATCGCGACATTTGAGTTGAAAGTTGTAAATGTTCTAACAATGTATATTTATTATTGAGCTTACTAAGTTGGGACGCAATTGTGATAAAAGTATCATAATTCTTTACACGTGTTATTCCATTATACCTATGAAGTTGAGTTAATTCAAAATTATTTTCATCTTCACTAACTTTCATAACCATAATTCCCACGAATGAATGCTAATTTGGTCACTAGTCTTTAACTATCATCCCATGCTGAAACAATAGTCTCAAACAATTAAACGCTTAATGACGGAGGCAAAGGCTAAGTCGATACTTTCCTCACCAGAACGCCACCTGTTCCCCGCCGACCCCCTGGCCACCCCAAACAGTCAATAAAGTCTTCCTCCTTATCCCTAGCATCCCTCAGTCTCTGAACAGGGGTGGTCCGGAGAACACACTTACTCATCTCTGGAAATGTCCTCCTCCATCCCATCTTAGTATTGCTTGTTGCGTGTATGTGGAAAAGTTTGGCCCTTTGGCTTAAAGCATTATTCAGATCAGCGCGAAACGTTAGAAAAGTTTTCGAATTAAATTTTTGTCTTTTTTAACACTTTCCACGGGGTATTGAATTAAGCAACCGCGATAGTTTTTTTTCTTTCTTTCTTTCTTAGAGAAAAGTTTCTTTAGGAAAAATCTGTTCAGTAAGTATATTTAGTAATTTGATAAACTTGCCTTTCTGATTGAATTATGTTTCAAGCGAGTGCTTTTTTTTTTGCATTGCGGGGAGAAATTTTATTCTGTAATTTGAAATCTTTCAACATTGTTATTACCAAGGAATATTGTGTTTTTATGTGAATAATTTTGTACCATTCAGTTTTTTTAAATGTGTGATGTTTCATAAACAGTATAAACATAAACGTCAATATATAAATATTTCTGTGTGTTTCAGTACATATTTTTCCTTTTACCTATTTAGAATAGAATGACTATAAAGATTTATTTTTTCAAAGCTCACCAATATTTTATGTTTTATGCACTTTGTAAAATCACGCGATTTGATATGTGTGAATACTGTTTACCATTAATTTTTTTATGTATGGTAATATATGGTATGTATGATAATAATACATATATTTACTAATTTATTCTAAAATTTAAGAATTTATAATTTCAGAATTTAGGAAATAAAACGATTATTTTTGAGAAAAAATAGTTTTACTATACATCGTTAAAGTTAAAACATTATTTTTTTAAATTTGTGTATTTTTGTTGAATAATCAATTCGTAATTTCTAAATTTTTAGATAATTAAATTTTTTGCGTTTTAATTCATAATAAAAAATTAATTTTTCCCCCATTTTCTTTTTTTAAATCACTAATTTATTATTCTAAATTTGAAATAAACATCTTTTCGCAAAATCTTCCTTTTCTTACTTTGAATTACTTTTAAGAATCACTTTTATTATGTAAGTTTAAACTAAGTTATTTCATTAGGAAAATTAATATTGTTAATATTTTCTAAGTTCCTAAAGCTTTAAAATCTTTTAATATTTATTTAAACTAGTTTGTAACAAATGTTTCAGCAGAGTAACAAATGGTTTACATTTTTATTAATAATTAACTGCATGACACTGACTAAACTATGTGAAAATATTTGTTTCCTTTTTAAAAAATTCAATCAGACTTTCACAAACATAATGCAAGCTGAAAAATTTCGTTAAATCAAGTAGAAGTTTTAAGCATTAAAAGTGCATAATTTTTTTTTCGAAGTGTCAGTAAAACGCGTTTCTGTTTGATATTCGTTTCCTTTTCTTTTGCATGCAAAACCATTTTGGAAAGTTTTACAATGCGAAACTCAAATATAGAAATGCTTAAAGCGAGGAATTATTTCTATTTTTCATAAGATAATTAATTTTTGAATGAAACTCTTAATTTTTTTAATTGTATCATAAAAAGGAATTTGTTTCTAAAAAGTAAGATTGTATTCGTCAAAAAAAATTTACAATTATGCTAACAAACAACTTGGATATCTTAATAAAATGGACCTAAATTTCTTTCAACATAATTGCAAATTGTTTGAACGATTTGTTTTTAAATACATTTATTTGCATTGTTTTTAATCTTATTAAATGATGCTAGATAAAAAGATTATTAGTTGTTTTTAAATATTCAAATATTTTATCAACTTGAAATACGGTTATTTTCTTTGCAAACTATATAATAATTTTACTTAAAAATGTTTAATTATTTTTTTTGCAGTTGTTAATAAAAGTATCTAAAACGAAGCATAGTATAGTATCAAACAAGGAAATGTATTTTGTTTGATATTGTTATTGTTTATACAAAAGCATTTTAGACAGTCTTACAATACAAAAATCTTGTTTTAGACTTATAAACAGTTTATAACGAGCAGTAGTTTCAATTTTACAATGGATAATTAATTTTTGAAACGCTAAGTTTAATTATGCTTCGAAAAAAAAAATCTTATGAATCAGATTACATTCATTAAAGCAATTTCCAATTAAGTTAACAAAATCAACTTGGATTATTATTTAAAAGAAATCTGAATTCTGTTTTAAAGTAATTATAAATTTTTTAACGAATTATTGTTAAATACATTTATTTGCATTGTTTGCAATATTATTATTAGAGGGTTCCGGATTAGATGGCTCTGGATATTCCGTTATGTTATCATCTACCATGTGTTTATTTCATTTGAAAATTATGCAAAAATTTTATAAAACAATATATTTGATTAAATATTGACTTTTTTCAGGTAAAGCTTAACAAATATTTCAATAAAATATATTAAATATATAATCAAGTTTCCAAATAAAAACGGTCAGTTAATACTAATATTACATCACAATTTTGAGTCTTGTGTAATATATTCAGCAATGCATAAAATAAATATTTATTATTATTTTATTATTGTTCATAATTTAATTATTAAATTAATATATTATTAATTATTATTTTTCATTTATTGTAATGGAAAAGGAATAATGAGAATAAGGAAGCACATATGAATATTCATAATATAGTGTATTTGAACATATTTTTCAAGAATGCATTACATTCTTTGAAAGTATTAATACATAAATTAATTTTTCGATTTCGTAAACATCTAAGGAATTTTTTTTATCAATATATGTGTTCCTTTAATAAATATCAAGAGCACAATGAAAAAAAACCCAACTAAAATATTACTTTTTTTTAAAGATCAAATTGTTATTCATAAAAGTTTAGTATTTTAAGCCGTAAGAAATTTAAAACAATTTTAAAATTGATTTTTGATTTAGACAAGAACGTATATAGAAATTTATTTTTTTCAAATATGTATTGAGAATTAAGTCAAAATGAGAATAAGTTCATTTGTTGTCATTACTCAATAAATATATTTGAATATATAATAATTTTCAACGGATTTAAATTTTGAACAAAAAACATATACTCTGAGACTTTCACTCATATAGTTACTCATTAAGTAAGAATAAACATTTTACATATTTCTTTTCTATAGGAAGTGCAGTTCATAATTTGAAAATATATCAAGTTAATGTTCAGGATTTTTAGTTTGATATGCACAAATTAAAATTTTAGTTACTTAATATTTAGTTTTTTTTTTATCTTTATGAATATATATTTAGTAGAACAATTTACAGCGAACTACATTGTTAATTAAAATTCTTAAGCTTAAGCATTTTAATTAAGCTTCAATTATTCGAATTATTTTTGATAACTTCAAGGTTACCCTATACTAAGTAATTTTATAAAAGCCTAAAATTTCACCCATATTTATTTGAATAATATCTCATTGACCATGATTAATTCAAAAATGCAAAATGTAGAGAAAAGGGATGCAGCAATTTAGTACTGAAGTTAAAAATTAGCTCTTAAGCAGAAACATAATTAATACCACTGAACATATTAATGAGGCAAGTAGGCTCAATATACTTGTACGTAAATTACATGAAATGTTATATTTGTAATTGTAGCTGTTATTATCCCAAGATTTATAACAGAATCGATTTTGAAAATGAAAATATAAAAAATAAAATTTCAGAATTTTTCATAAAATTTTTTTAACTTTTAAAAGCTTATCTTTCCATAAGAAATTATTATTTTTTAAAATTATGGGTACTTGAAAAAAGCGACGTTTGGAAACTTTTTTATAATTATTCAGTATTTCTTATGATGAAAGAAATGTTATAGGTCCTATATAAAATTATTTTCGTGTGAGGTATGCTTTAAGAACTTAACAAATGCTACATTGCATTTATCGGATATTTCGGTATAATTGTTATGGACTTTTAATACTGTAACAGAGCAAATTCCGTATTTCTCTCTCCGTTAATACAGACATTTCTGTTACACGAAACACATTTCACTTATTTCTAATTTATTTTATATGTTCTTACTATTTTTAGAGACCTTGAACTCCGTTAACTTACATTTATTTTTCTAAACTTTAAATTTACGAAATATTAATAATCGGAAAGAAAATATTGGAAGTAATTTTTTCTATAATTAGCAACAACAATTATTCACTTGGAGAATTTCCCAATATTGTAGTATTTTTTGTGTTAAGAAGCTAAGTATTTTTGAATTGCTCTTCATCTGTTGATTTCAATCATATTTTACAAAATCATTTCATGCCCTTTTGGATCTAAAACTTTGCTTGGAAGCTGCAAAATGTTAAAACTGGAATATTGATGGAATAAATAAAAATATCGCAAATGGAGTTTAAATAATTTTAACAATTTATTCAAAGGTTTAACAATTAAAAACGAATTTAGAGGGATTTCTTATATATAAATAAATAATAAATGTAACCGTTAAGTCAAAGGATTTTCTCCAGTCGTCATTGATTTAGTTCAGAGAAGCATGCGTCACGTTCTTTGTTTTATGTCTAAATATGAGTAAAAAACTTATAAACATTTTTTGAGGTTTAAATCACACAAAATAATTTAAATATAAAGAAAAAGCAACAAATTATGATCATTGAGTTATTAATGTATCCAGCACACATTTTGAGTAAGATATATAAACTCACTTTTAAAATAACTCGAATTAAAATTCATGATTAGTCAAAAAGTTTTAGAAGTTTTAGCATTTTGAATCTCTCGTACCTTTAATGATATTTTAATAAAGATATTATTTATCATAAACACGCTATTTTTTGGGAATAAGTACCACCTACCTTATGCTTATTTTATATTTCTCTTAAACTCATTAAAACACGCCAACATTCATATTTTTTGTCAACGTACTCAATTCATGATTTAAGTTTGATTACTTACATATTTTATTAAAATTGTATTACGTGTATTTGCTGTCCTAAAATGTTTTGATTGGTAAATTCATTATACAGAATATAAATTTTCAGAAGCAAAACTGATTTAAATATTTATTCAGGTTTCTTGTAATATTAAAAATCTTTTGTGCTACAATAGAAAGAGAAAGCGTGGCTTAGAGTTTTTACAACCAGAATATCTAAAAATTAACTTACTTTTAACCTTTGATTACACAAAGTAATGTAGTGTAATTTAATATTATTCGAAACTTTTGGTTTAATTCTATCAAAGTCCATCGAACCGAATAAAGGGAGAGTTGAACGTTAAACCGGATCGGAGCTTAATATCTTATGGGGAACGGGCTGGAAGTTTTGTGGGTGAGTTATCTCCACAGTGTCTCATCTTCATGTTATCGTGTTTCAAAATAACGAGGTTCGTCGTTATTATCTCCTATTGCAGCTCAGAGTATGGCATTAGTTAAAGCAAATAATTCCATATGGCAAATTAACAGAAATAGAGGGTTTTTGTAAACATGCATTTGTAATTGAATTCAATCGTTATTCATTATTTTTCTGTATTTTTGAAAAGAGGGAAAAGTGAAGCCACAAGAATACGCTAGGTGTAGGGTTGGAATGAAGTTGCAGAATATATATTGAAATCATTTAGTCTTCTTTAATACTATAATGCTAAAATTCATTAACTTTGAGCAGCGAAAATTGAATTACAAAGTGATGCTTTGAAGTTATCAATTAATATTACAAAGGAGAAAACTGTATTGAAACAAAGTAATGGAAAACGCCAGAAAAATAAATATAGTAAAAGAACATTCCCCCCCCCCCAACGAACAGAAAATGATAAAAACAGGACACAAAATTATCAATTTTAAAGGGCTTATATAAGGTTAATCAATTAATCGAATTAAAAATACGGAATAATATAGTAAATTGACAATTACTTTGCGATCAATTTTTCATTATTTGGTCCGATAATTCTTATTAATAGAATATTCATGCCCTCGTAATCTTATAAACCAATTTAATTTAGTAAAAGACTCCAATACATAATGATTGCAGTCAGTACATCTGATGACGATGGCATCTGAAGTCAATGAGTTTTTTTTCGTTCACTATTACTTCAAAAATAATGTCTCCAGTTTAAGAGTATTCACACTTATAGTTACTTCAGAAAATTATCCATGAAAGACAATAAATTTCAATATTTTAAGTATCCCTCCCCCTTTTCTTAATAAACTACATATATCTGCATTGACAGATTCTTTTCTGATGACATTATTTGCGTTATTGGCTCCTCATTATTGTTGTAAAAGTCTTTTTTTTAATAAAATCGTGCCATTTATATATTTCGAACTTTGTGTTGTTTTTCGATACAAAGAAAATTTTGAAATTATCTTCTAATGAAACAAATCCCAGGATCATATCAAACACGTATTGAAAAGTTTAGACAATCGTCAAGAAGTATTGTAACTTTAACCTCTTCATCCATTAGATTTGTCATCAATTAATTATATTCGTTACTTGTTATTGATAAAAAGTTTATACAGAATATACATAAATACTTATTTCTGCTTATGGTATCAAGCCTATTTCGTAATTTGCCAACTATCAACTTGCCAACCTATTTCATAAATTGAGAGCCAAATTATAAATTTAGAAGAGCATACAGTTTTCCTCCCTCACATAGTCATAATTTCAATTATTACGAAATGACTTGCAGGGGTGTTATTTGATATAAATTAATTAATAACATAACTGTATTAGTTTAACATGTTCAAGGATGTGAATGATATAGCAATCATTTTTATTGTGATGCAAAATAATACTAATGCCATTGCATTCAAATTTGTAAACCACATTATAGTGCTTTCAAGTTTTTATAGCGTTTATGTTTTGCTAATTTGTAGTTTAATGTCTTGGCTAACTAGTTCAACGAGTATTTTGTTTTTTCTTTACGTATTTAAAAATTTCCGTTATTAAAAAAAATCCGTTTCACATAGCGTAAATTAGAAGTGCAACACTTGACGTGGATGCGATTGTATTCATTACATGTGCAAGTAATTATTAAAATGTATATCCTGAGTTTTTAGATAATATATAACTCAAAATTATATATTATCCAAATTAGGATAGCACAATGAATTTAATAATAAGACGTATGTCATACAACTGTTTAGATCATTTTTGTAGCTCATTAAAATTCTTACTGTCCACGAAAGTGTTGATTTGATTCTAATTGATTTGTCATTTAAATAATTAATGATTTTATAGCAAGCGTAATGTTATCGTTAAGCTTTCAGTCTTCCTCATAATCGTAACTAAATTTTTCGTATAATTCTTTTTCAAAATGCACAACCTCAATTCTTGGACTAGCTAATTAGAAGAAATCTGAAATATGATGTAATTTATACGAATATTTCAGCATACACATTTTCTTTCATTACTAGTTTATGCGAAATAGAATTATACAAATCTCTTTAGTGTTATCTACTTAAAGGAACTTTCTGATATCTAAATGTACAGACAATAAACACAATTCCGTGTTCAATGTAATCCTCAAGTTTTATTTACTTCTTTTTCAGAGATATATTATGCCTATTTATTTCTAGATTCAGAAGTCTTTATTGAATTTGTTCGGTTATTTTCCCCCTTTATTCAGTATCTGGCATTTCATACAATAGCTTTCTCAGTACCTTTCTATCGTAAGTGAAGGAACAGAGAAAATCTATTTAAAATATTAACATCAAATCGATGATGTTCCAAAATCCACCTCTATTACGAAGTTAGCAATATGTTGTCAAACAGAAAATTCTTCAATGTATAAGTCAAACTTCGATATTTCTTTATTCACACACAATATCTTAAAAGCTGCTACAATAATACAGTAACATTAATAATTTACGGTAAATTGATTAGACTTCGCAAAATTTCACTTTTGTGTTACCAGTGTTAGGTTTTTATGTCTGTTTGAAAACTAAATTAAATTTCTGAATCAATGTATATTTCGATTTTCGAAGTCCATGAATCGAATATACTCGACTTCAATGCAAATAAAGTATTTACGATAGATTAATATTTCAGTAATCTAAGATTATATACATGCATGATATTAAACGTGTGTGGCTTAGTAAAATGTTTTTAATTCTTTGAATTCTAGACGATTGAATAATTTTTTAGGAATATCAGTTCATAGAAACTGTAGACATAAGTTATAGTTCGTAATTTTGTTTCACCAAGCAAATCGCTAAATTTTTTGTTATCAATGAGAATATAATCTATTAAGTGAATAATAAATATGTAACTAAGTATACATTTTATTAATAATATTATATTTATTATGATAAAGACTTTATTAGTAGACTATTTGTTATTAATTAATAAGAATAGTTCATGGATAAAAGTTAAATGCTTTCATTTCAATACTTTTTTTAAACTCTTCTATCTAAATTCTTAAGGTTATTGAATGAAATATATGTAAACAATTTTCTACTTTTGAGCAAAAATCGTAATGTATCTTTTCAAAATTCAGAATATTTTCTCGATATACAGGACATGAAAGAAGATGAGGGAGCAACTCCAAATATTGTGCTGTTATAATGGTTATGACAAAATGCGTATATTTCCATATCTTGCTGAGACACAAAAATGAATAAAATAACGTTTTGTGACTATCGCGAAACTATGTTTTAACGATATGAAAGCCAAAAAAAGTCGTTTTTGTATTTGTTTATTGTTACTTCAAATTATTTGGTATATATAAGAGTTATGTCTTGTTTTCCTAATGCTTCAAGTTGCCCTACAACGGAAAGTTAATATTTGTAAATAATATTACAGCAGTTACAGTCAAAATTTGCTTTCCCCCCTTTTAATAAGAGAATCACTAATTGGAGACTTGATCATAAGTCAAATTATACTTATTAATATTATTATTTAATAACTAGAGTTAGTTTTTAATATTAAGGATTGTTACTTTTATTGATATGGATAATTAATTTGCCTGATTTTATAATGTCAGAATACTTAATTTATAATATAAATACTTAAATGTATTAATTCTTTTGGGCTGACTTAAAATATGTTTACAGTTTTATTATTTTATAAATACCAACAATTAAGAGCAATTGAAAACATATTATAATTCGAAATAAATTGAAATGTCATAATTTGTCTGTGTGTTTTTATTATAAAGATGCTTGATTTTATTTTGTTTGTAGACCTGAGATATAACAAAGTTTTATAATTACGTTTACATTAAGATATTTCATTTCCGTGATAGTTGTAAAAGCAGAAGTCACTGATGAGGACTTATCATTGATATAATTATGAAAACTTTGATTCTGCAGTTTGCAATAAATAATTAAAAAAATAATTGTTAAAAGATGATCATTATAATAACTTTAAAAAGGTCAAATTCTGGTGAAAAAGAAGCTACCTTAATTTTTTTCTGAACTACAAAAAATTAAGGTTTAAAATTGTTTTATTTTCAATATCGTAGTTTCGAAATTTTATGCATTTTTGAAATTATTTCTTAGGCTTTGTTCAAGCTTCCCACCTGCTTTAAGTGCTTCCTTTCAGTGGGAGACGTAAATTTTTTTAAATTTTTTTTCAAAGCCGTCCCAGCACATTTTTTAGAACCTAGAAAATCAGAAATATCATATTTTATAGGAACAGAACCATATTTTCTGTATTATTACTTATTACTTATTTACAAACGAAGCTACATTCAATTTTGGGAAAGAGATTTAAATGTCATGGACTCTTCTATTAAGTGATTTATTGCCCCTTTTGTTTTAAAAGGTTTTAAAAATTGCATTAATCCATACTCAATTCATCAGCTTTTACAAATTATTTCAGTTTTTCTCTTTAAAAAGTTTCAAACATTGTAATTCTTTTCTTCTTCAAATGTATTTTGATTGCAGTCAAATCAGTTTTTTATTCATCACCCATTTTTAATCACATCAATCTTTTGTATCTTAATCATAAATGATAAATCGTAATATATAATCTTCGTTGCATTCAATCATAAATGATAAATCGTGGTCTTTCTTCTTCTCTCTATATATATATATATATAGAGAGAGAGAGAGAGAGAGAGATATTTGTGGTGATTTTTTTCTTATATATATATAAGAAAAAAAAAAACATCGTAAATAACACTATTAAATTCAAAATGTAAATACATTTATCCGTTACAATCGCCATTTATTGCCAATAGCTGTCGTTGAAATTTTATTGCCTGAAAAATGGAACGATTTTAACAACCGGCAAGTGAAGATAGAATAAAATAAATTGAAGAGGTTTCCGACGTAAATCACTGCTATATAATCGAATAAATGCCAACAAAAAAGTATTTTGTTTACTAATGTTTGTTACTGTGTAGGACCTTGTAAATAAAGCAACCATGATATTTATAATAGCAGAAGGAGCAAACGTAGAATGACCCATAGTTTTTACCGTGACTCACAGTTCAACGTGGTCAGAAGAAATAAAAATTCTTATGTCGTAAACATTTTTACAACTTCCTTATATAACCCATGGTTGGAGTCGACGGCCGAAAAGAGAAATTACGTAGCAGAAAATTGCTGATCTCACTGCTTCTAATGAAATTCCCCAGTTTTCCCGATTTAGGAACTCCCACAAAATCATAGCTTGGAGAAGTTTCAAAAAAAAAAAAGTACGAAGGTTCTCAACCAGAACAATGGAATAGTGTATTGTTTCTTGAACGATACAAAACGAATATTTTTTCAAATTTCAGTGTTGTAAAATATACTACTTGTATCTTTTTTCAAAACATTTTTGCTTATTTTGTTTATAAGCTTGTAAGTGAATTGTTAGAATAAAAAATCAATGTAATTTTTTATCCAAATATAATTTTTTTTCTATTGAATTAATTCGTTCATTGATAGTTTGGAATACAAAACAATTTGCAGTTAAATATCGTTTTTTTTCTTAAATTATGAACTTATCAACAGTCTCTCTAACTTTTTATCGAAATAATTGCCTATAAAAATATTTATCATGTACAGAATAAAACGAGTGAGCTATTTTTTCAATTATCATGATATTATACCTGTAAAATTTTCAGAATATTTCTGCTGAATTTTTTTGAATGAATTTAATGCGGAATAAATATTTTAGTTGAGAATGAAACAAAATAAACTGGTGAAAATTCTATAACATTTAAAGTAAATTTATATTGGATCTTTAAAAATTTCTTCACTTTTGGTAATAATCTATTCATAGTTTGTTAATTACATTTACTGAATTTATTAAAATGTTTTTAAACAAATCAGGTTATAGATAATTACTTTGTTGTTAACAAAGCACATGCACGAGACCTTTGATCAATTTATTTTGGTATACTTAAAAGGGTTGTTAAATTAAAAAAACTCATCTTTTAAAAATGACTTCATTTTTTTGAAGGGGGGGGGGGGGGGAGATTCTCTGGAATAAATTATTCCAAACGAGAATAGCTTGCTAAGTGTTTTGACATTGAATGTGAAACACAAAATGCATTTCGATGATAAAAAAAAAGTTATACCAATTATTCATTTACAATTAATTTTAAAAAATTACTATTAATTTTCTATACTATTTCCCCCTAAAATAAAGGAATAGGATTTAAATTCTGAATTCTTTTTCAGAATAAAAATGCCTCAAAATCAGATTATTTTGATTTCACTTACCTATGAAGAACGTAACACTTTATTATAGCTGTCATTTTTGTTAGAACCTATCAATTTGTTCTCTATTTTTTTTTAACTGTATTTGTTAAAAGTTAAAATCATGTATCAGAGCACGTTTGCTAACTTTAGGGACACAGCATACTAAAGAAATGTATGTATGTTTTATAGTTATATTAATTTATATTAATATCGAACATTTCTTGCTTGAATATGGTGTAAGTCTTGTTTTTCAACATCAGATGAACATTAATAAGGTAAATTAATAAGGTGGTAAATTAATAAGGTGATCAAATATAATTTAAAGTTGGAGTCAAATTATGATTTTTTGAGGAAATAGAAGATAACTGTTTCCGAAAATATATTTGAGTTTCTAGTAATTTTAAATAGAACTCCCTTGTGAGTGTGTGTGTGAAAACACCACATACTCAATATTTTTTCAATGGATTAGTTTGCCTTTTTTTTAAAAAAAAATTAACACTTAAAATATTACAATTTCAGTTATTACAAATTCAATCTTATCTAGATAAATGGTCGGAGAAATAATCACTACAATGTTTTTAAATGGTCAAATTTAAATACAGTAATAAGTTTTCTTGTAATGTAATTTTATGAATCTTTTATACATTTGTAATTAAAAAAAAAATTAAAATTTGCTTTAATTTATGTTATCTACAAATTATACTTTTTGTATTTATTTAGTGGCGTCATTTTGGTCTATTTGTTTTTCAAAAGTAGGGAGAGTTTTTAAAGCAACTATTTTCAATAGTTTATTTTTTTCATTTTAAGTGTAACTGATTATTTTTAAATGACAAAAATTAAGTGTAGTAACTAGAATTATGATAATTCCATTGTGTGAAATAGTTCAGCATTTCTAGATGGGAAAAATTATTTAACTGCATTATTTTAGGAAGTTTCGGAAGTATTTTAGGAAATAAATTTAAAAAAAAAAATAGTAGCTATTTAAAAAACACAATCTTCATATAGTTAAAATCACATTTTTTTGCTTTGTGTTATATATATATATATATATAATTGTAAGAGAAAACTTTAATCAAATACTTGCTATTTTCTTTTATTAAACCAAATGTATTTAGCTAAAAAATATCTAAGTCTTGTATGAATTAATATAGTACAGATTATTTCCATTTTGTTAAGTTGTACAATAATTCCTGGACGTATGTACTACGAATTATTTCTCATAAAGTTGCTTAATGAATTGTTGGCAAAAATTGCTAAGTATTCATTATGCAATGTTACATATATTTTAATAATTGAATACTTGTAAGTCGTTTTATTTGTTGTTGGAACGTATGAATTTTCTATCCAAATTAGCAATGACTAGAAATTAATTTATCTAATAATAAGAAACTTTTTTTTAGTAAATTTTCTGAATTGAAAACTAAATCATGATTAGTTTGCACCATTGTGGAAGGCCTCACTTTGTATTAATGAAAATACACTACTTTAAGAATAAAAATTTTAGTTGATAACACCTATTTTTTTTATAGAGATTTACTATAACTTTTTTTCAACTGTAATGCTCTTATTTTACTACATATATAGTAATTGGAAGTTATAATAAGCGATGAATGTTAAATATTAAATTATGGATTATTTTAAAATAAATGTCTGATATTTTCGGATTACACGTGCCTCAATCCTTATTTAGTTTGATCTTTTCCTTTGTTAAAAAGTAAGAGTAAGAATACATTGAATTGAAATTAGTTTAGCACTAAAAAATAAAATACTTCAATAGTTTTATAATTATTTATTTGTTGATCGCAGTCTCTTAGTTTTCAATACGAAGTTTCAATGAGTTTTTCAATGCATCCGATGTATTTAAAAATTCTTTAATGTGTTTTCTTAATTTCATTAATAAAAGGTTTTTTTCTCGTACAAATTATTCATATAAGTATGATACCATTAAAATATTTTTAAAAGAGAAGACCCATGTCCTAATTGCCATTTTCTAAATATTTTGTAATACTTATTCTGCTCCACAGTAGCCTCGCGGTCTTAGTACCGGATTTGTGACCCACGTTGTTATCATCGAGCATTCGGTTCGAATCCCAATGCCAGTAAATATCCACAGTATAGAGCAGCCTGATTCTAGTTAAATATTTTAAGACTTCAAGTCTTCTCAATGACGTGGTGTGAAAGTTTGGAGAGGGAGTTGCTAGCTCAATTGTCGTCTCCGTCACTTGACCGAGGCTCAAAATTAAAGGTCCATTGTCAAAAACCTTGTGTTGCTTCAAAGTGAGATATTAATCAATAATGAAAAAGTAAAATTTATTCATTTTGAATAGGGCGTTGGAGAGATATATACACATTATATGATGTATCCTAAACTGGGCATTTAAAATAAATTCTTATTAAAAGGAACATAAATAATTGAGTAGAAAAAGTAAGAAAATTAAACAATTTTGAAATGTAAAGCCTTAAAGTAAGAAAAATAAACAAGTTTAAAAAGAAAAGTCTTAAAGTAAGAAATTTAAACAAGTTTTTTTTTTAATTATTGAAATGGGAAAAAATGTCTTAAAGTATAGTTTCATATATTATAATAATTTCAGTTTGAAAATAGTATTATTAAAAGAAATTCTATCTGAGGAATTGGATCAAAACATTTAAGAAATTTGTTCATTTGTGCGTTACAAATTTAATATCTTCTAAAATTCGTATAAATCTTTTGCGTATTTCTTGATAGATCTGTAATCGCAATTCTTTATAATTAATAAGGAGTTGGAGATAATTAAATGACATGTTGGTTAATTGTTTTCTCGATTTACTTAAGACAAAAATCTTAAGAATTTGGTACATTGTAATTAATTTTTTCTTAACTATATTTAATAATATTCATCTTATAATTGACTTCTATTTTTATAATAGAAAACTAATTGTCTATCGATCAGGGTAAATATTTCTGCAAAGTGGTGAGTGGAAAATTTTATATCGTCAAGTATATGAAACTCTCGTACAACGTTTAGAGTGAACTATTTTTAAAAACCTTTAAGCAGAATTTTTACTACATTTGAAATTTTAAGGTTAATTTTGTGATTTTAAATCAATTACGTGAGAAAATGATATGTATAATGGAAAAGTTACTTTTAGAAATTCCCTAATTAGGAGAATAATCATACTACCATAGTTTATACTCCATAATTTAGTTCACTTTAAATCAATAACATAGATGCGAGATTTGTCTTGCTTCAAGGAAAATCTCGACAGGTGTAAAGGGTATATTTTTATTACCACTCTATAATGTCTTATAATGCAATGGCTTCACTTAATTTTTTGCTCGAAGTAAAAAAAAAATTATAAATAAACTTATTGATACAATGATAAATTTATATATTCACTGATATAGTGTTTAATGAAATGTAAGAAACTTAAACAAGTTATATTAATTGATACATAGATCAATTATCATTAAACGTAAATGAAAGTATTATATGCTAATGTTATATGAAATTAAATGCTGTATCGTAGATTTCCGTTTTATTATTCGGGAAATGTCATTAGTCTTTTAAGCGGCAGTAATCATCTAACATAATTATATTCAACTTTACAACGTAATAGTATATTATTAAAATGTTCAATTAGTTGGATTTACAAAAAGATTTGAGAGGACATCGAAAATTCACAAAATACATAAAAAATGGGGTTTTAACGTTGTAATATTTTGTTTTAAGATATTTTGAGAAGATCGTTTACCAAACGAAAATATAATCAAGTCACTGCAAAAACTATTGACTGCAAATAAGATAATTTGATTGTACATGTTATTATTTGTTATGGGCAGTTTTTGGAAATATGTATTTGGCAATATAATTTTGTTCTGTTTCATGCCGTTTTAAAATTCACTGATTTTGTTGTGGGCTTGGAGTGGAAGATTGATATTTAGCATAGGCTTAGTCATACAGTCTCATTTGATACTATAAATAGGATTATTGTAAATCTGATACGAAAGTTATCTTGAACCATTTATTAAAATTACTCTTTTATTGTAAGAAATGTAATATAACTTTTATTTGGTCTTCGTATTTATTCCTCTAAATTCGAATTCCTTGACACTCAGAGATTCTAATTTCGAAATAGTGTTTTGAAAATAGCGAGATTAAATTAATTTATTAAAACTTTTAACAATTACGCTATTTTAATAGCAGTAATGTCGATAATAACACCGAAAGCATTGTAAAATGAGCAGCTACGAGCAAAAACAAAGAATGAATGCTTTTTATCGTTTGCTAATTAACTTTCTTTCTAGTAAACCATATTTGTATAAAAAAATAGGAAAAATATCGTATATCTAAGACATAGAAGTTATGAAAGGAATTTATTGTGATCATTATAGTTAAAAAACACTGAATGTTGTGATTAGGAGTGTTATGATATACTGTTACATTTGTACAATTTTAAAGAGAAAAACAAATTAATTCGGTATCAAATGGTCACAAACTTGGAATTTGACAAACATTTTAGCAACTGCCAAATTAATACATTTGACAGTAATAGAATTTCGACTCTGTCAATCTTGGAATAAAAAGGTATAAAAAATAAGAGATATTGGTAATTTACAATCAAAAGAATGTGTGATATTCAACATAAACTATTGAACTAATAATATTAAAGAATAGCCTATAGTGAAATTAATATTTTACCGAATAGTTGACGAAAAAATGCACATAGAGAAAGAAAACTGTAAACTCTTCAACGTTCACGTCAGGCATCTCAGAGATGTATGTTCTTTTTTATTTATTTTTTTATTTTTATAATCAAAACAGGCTGTTGGTGGAACACATGGCATAAACATAATTTGAGATACATGGGATTTGATTTATTTAGAATACATAAATGCTTCTTTGTGAATTAAATTTCCGTTCTGAAATTTGTGTACTTATTCTCCCCAAAATTCTAATTTAATTATATCAAATAGCAAAAAGTCAACCTTGAATCTCACAGATACGAAGCAATCATTCATGTATCTCCTAGTAACATGACTATTGTAGTGTTCATATGTTATTCATCCAAGTCAATTATACATTCTCAAACAAAAAGGTTTTTTTTTTTTTTTTAAAAAAATTATATGCTTTTTTTTTTATATAAAAAGGACCTCAAAGTAGCATAAGATAATTTGTCGAAAAAACTACACACACACACACACACACACACACACACA
>BMAW01098819.1:0-132704 GCA_019974015.1 Nephila pilipes | reverse complement strand
AAACGATAAATTAACAGATTAAATATACTAAGGCTACATGTAATTAAAAATAAAGCAAACGATAAATTATTAAATTGAATATATTTCAGCTAAATGTAAGTAAAGTTAAAGCAAACGATAAACTATTAAATTGAATATTATATCAGCTACATGAAATTAAAATTAAAACAAATGATAAATTATTAAATTGAATATATTTAAGTTAAATGTTATTAAAATTAAAGCAAACGATAAATTACTAACTTGAATATTATATTAGCTACATGTAATTAAAATTAAAGCAAACGATAAATTATTAAATTGAATATATTTAAGAGACGTAATTAAATTATAGCAAGCGATAAAAAAAATTGAAAAGTGATCTGATGCGCCAAAAGTGATCCACCTGAAACAATAGCCCCTTAGGTGTCTAAAAAAATGGCTGCCTCACAGCTGTCTTAAAATTCTGAATAATGTTATTTATTTTCAGTCATATCTTGTTTCCAGTTTACATATGATTTAAGGTAATACATAAATTGATAAGTAAATAAAATACTTAATTTTTATATTTGTTTCGCTTCAATAAAAAATTGGGAAAAATTTACTACGACATATATTTGAAAATTGAGTTCATTAGTGGTAAAAGCAGGTGTCAGACATATATTACATATATTTTATTTTAATCCAATAAAAAATTCAGGAGAAATTTATTATGGCGTATTTTTGAAATGAAGTTCGTTACTGGTGAAAGCAGACATAAAAAAAATGTACGCAAAAACAAGATAAATTTTTGCAAAGTGGTCAGATACGACAGTTTTGGGTTAACTAAAACAATAGCCCTTTGAGTAGTTAATAATATTTCGAATACATTGCCCGAGCGTAAAATTAACTTACTTATTGTATAATAAATCAAAATGAAAAAATAACTTTCTATGTGAGTAAAATTGCAAAGCTCTACGTGAGTGAAATCGCAAAGTCATCGAAAGATTAAAAAATAAACAAAACATTTACGTTAACACTTCTATATATATTTGGAAATAGTATAAAACAAAACAAAAAAAATAATAAACTTGACTTTACAATAACTAACAAATTTAGGTACACATGAAACTTTATCAAAGTATAAAATAAGCAATATCAACACTGTATCGCTCTTCTAAATAACAAAAAGTTGAAGAAACTAAATGTCACCTAACGCCTATGAGTTGTTCAAGGACAATAATACAAAATCAAGCCGGACACACTAATTGCACATCTTGCATGACAACAGCAGATCGCAGCCGGCCGCTCCATTTTGAAATTCAAGAAGTGAAATTTATTTTCTTGTTTTGAATAAAATATTCTGCAAACTTTTATGTAACTTCACATAAATGTAAGTATACTTGCTTAGCTAAAATCTTACAACAATATTTGAACCCTTTCACTTGTTCTGTTGCCTTTAAATTCCTTGAAAAGATATCTGTATTTTCCAGATGGTAATACAGCTAGTTATCTGATCTAATGACCATGGCCTGATGTTGCAGACAGGATTAGCCAGCAAGGCTACTTATTTGCCGCTCCCACAACTGTGCCACCTGGGACCATGGCTCCCCCTGCACCACCTCCCACTCCACGCTATGCCACTACTAATAAAAATAATTTTACCGGAGACACGAAACACTTAAGAATCAGTCTCAGTGTCAAATTTGAGCACAAGCGGGAAACCCTGACGATGAAGAGGAGTTATTGACGTTTTTTGGACATAAATTTAGATACACTAAATTTCAGACCATGAAATGACGTAATGAGGTTGATGCACGTTAAGGCTCTAGAGTGGTAAAGAAGTTTAGAAAAGGAGATATCATAGTTGCCATCACTTGCTCGTGGTTCTTCAACAGGTAGCTCATAGTACGAGAGTGGCTAAAAAAGTACATTTTTTATATACAGGTGGCGTTTCTAAGAAAAATTGACTCTCCCGATTGGGCTGTCATGTGTTAAATGGTGCCAAAATATATAATTATAAGTTAGTTTTGATTGCTGTCACGTCGAAATGTCGTCATCATTTTGAATTGAGTTTTCTTCGTTGATGTGAGGCCTGGATTCATTATTATACACCGAAAGCCAAGAAACAATCAAAACCATAGTTTGCTTTGTATAATTCTGCTCGAAAGAAGACGAGAAAAGTTATCTCACGGAAAAGAAAAGAGAAAAAAAGAGAAGTTATAAGAAAAGTTATCTAATTGTTCTGAATTTTAATTCAACGAATGAATTTTTGTTTACATTTTTCTGAGACAATTTTTAGCTTTAGCTAACACAGAAAAAGATTCAAATGTTTTCCGAGACTTTAAACAATAATAGTTGACTCTGATAATCCTAACTAACGAAAAATTTTCCCATGAACTATCCAATTAAATTGGCTTCTCATGGCTTACTTTCTTTAGATAAGTATAGGATGATTCACGACAAGTCAACGTACTCATAGGCTCGAACCCCTATTTATTCCCCTATGGGCTTTAGGTAAGTACGAGCATCATGACATAGAGGTATCCTAGCGAACTTCTTTCTTTCTTATCGGTGTTACTGCCTTTGCTAAATATGGGTGTCGCTCCATCGTGATACCATAATGATCTTTCTGTTTTTTCGACCCTTTTTCTTGACAACCACTTTTTTCCTTTCTTTCTTTCTTTTTTTTTTTTTTTTTGAAATATCTGTATCACTGATATATATTGTTTGGCTCATCATAGCTAGTTTTGACTCCTGTTTCGTAAACTTCAACTTTCACTCCTTTACTCATTTATTTTTTGGATTTTACTGTCTTTGGATACCGAGGTGACGTGCCTCGAGATTTTTTGTGACCCCTCTTCCATGTCAACCAATAACTTGTCTTCTTTCTTCTTTCATCTTACTTCTAGATCATTGATATGCATGTTTGATAATTATTTACATTTTACTCTTTTTTGTTGTTATTGTGGATCATATGCCTCGGTGAATGTAAGTCGACAATGCTGGCTCGTATATAGTTTGTGGGATATCACGTGATTTTATTTGCGATAAGAGCTTACATTAGTGTTTGTAGATATATGTTCAGAACACTATGTCTAGACTCGCAATATGGAACTTATTTATCTCTCAGCTATAGATATGAAGCATTCTGTTCATAATCGAATTCTCGAAAATGCTTGATTAATGTTTTGATTTATTTCCTATGGCAAAATGTCTTTTACCATTAATTTTATTGTTATAATAGAACATAGAAAAATGGTACAGGTACTTTCGAATTAACTTATGGAGTTGCACGGTACAGAAAATATACACTATTTTATACTTGATTACTTTTAAATTAACGAATATTTGACACAGTTTGGCCAAATATGACCTTTGCGCCAATAAAACCACGCAACTAACTAAAGTGAGCCCATTAACAGCTAGAAGGCCTCATCGCAATACAGCTAGCAACTCGAGAGCTGTTGACGATGGACCTCGTACTTTTGAGTCACGTTCAATTGTCATGGATTACGCGACTCGATCTGAACATCGTCGTCCTTGTAGCTCGTAACCGTGAGCACTTGGCTACCTCAGCCATTGAGCAACGCATTAACAGTTGATTGCATTCTATCATGATACCCTTTTCACCAAGATGATGTTTTTTTTCCTTTTTCGGTTTACCGTTACTGGACATTTGATGTAAAAAATAGTTTGAGAACAACGATTTTCAGAGTTGAGCAGATTAAACGGATCTCCATAAATAATAGTATATGTCTTATATGGGATACCTCTATTTAAAGGACAATTCTGCAGGTCCCAGGCCCTTTGAAGGGCAAAATGTTTGGTCCGGTAGGTGTTCCTTATTAGGAGGTACTAATGGATTTGCATCATTGATTATATCTGCAGTAAGCATAAACTGGCGACACATTAACTCCAGAAAGACGCCAACTATTGATAATTTATTTAAATGTGTATTAAATGAGTAAGGAAAGAATATCTTCGAATTATTGAAATTTCAAGTAATGTATTACAATTTGTATCTGTTAGGTGTTTCTATAATACAGCATTAATTTTATTCCTTATGTATTTTAATCATACTTTATTAATGAATTATATTTTTAAGTATGTTTTTAATGAATTATATTTTAAGCGTCTTCTTAAAAGCAATGTTTCTTCATTTTATTACCCTTTCTCCATTTATTTTTACTGATTCTCTTAACTCTATTACAATTTTTGATGTTATTTATCTTTTTAATTTTGTAATGTTGATTGATTTCTCTCTCTCTCCCCTCTTTCCCCTCTCACTCCTCTCTCATCCTCTCTTATCTCTCTCTTAAACTTTTCTGTATTATTTTCTTCAAGCTTTAATAAAAATAAACATTAAATGCCACCCAATTTTAAATGTGTATCATTTTTTTCCAAAAGCATATGAATTGGAGGCTTATAAAGACAGTATCAAAATAATCAAATTTCGAAAAGAATTTTTGAATGCACAACTTACAAGTAAAAAAAGGAGTATTTTTTGCTTACAATTTTAATTTCAAAATATAATGTTTCTATGGAAATATTTGTAAAAACAGACCCATTTATATTATCCGAAAGAATTTTTTAAATTTCTAATTAGTACGTTTTGAAGCTCTAATTGAAACATCTGAGATATCTGAAATGATCATTTGAACAGGAATCATATACTGGTATTCCCAGTCTTTACATTGATGTGTACATTATTCATATATGATATTTTATAAAAGATTTGTGAAAATATTAAATTGTTATCCAAATTATAAAATATTTTGTTACAAACTCTTCAAAATATTTTGAATACCTGGCGTAATTAAACTTAATATTTTGCTGCTTAAAATGGGATTGAGCTACAAATAGTACTTTTTAACATATTTAAGATTGTTTGTTTCTTTTCAATATATGTAATATTTGACGCTTCTATGAGCGTCATGTATTATAGACATTTAAAAGAAATCGATAATTATGATTATTTTAGTTTTCCCTGTTTCACTTTACTTTCGTCATTTTCGAGGCTATACACATTTCTCCTGGAAAACAGAAAAGTCTTGAACAGAAATTTGTAGTTTATACGCTAAATATTCCTCGCGCATGTATAATGGTTTAGAAATGAAATATATTATTTCAATTTGTTAAAGCTTCTAACTAAATTTGAGATACAAACGTTCTAAATTAGAGAGATAAACAATGGATAAATTTCCAATTTTATCTAATTATAATAGGGATGAATGTTTTCTTTGGAATAATATGAAATGATTTAAAAGTGCTACAGCTATTTTTAAAACATTCACTCTCACATTGCCGAATATTCAATTATTACGAATCGTAGACACTCTCAAAATTCTATTCAATATTTATATCCATATTCTCCCTAAAAGAAAATCTGAATAATTTTGAAAAGACTTTAATTTATTCAATCTAATATATTCATCCTACATCTTGACAAGAAACAGTGTAAAAGAATCATGAATAATGTGATAAATTCAATTCATATTCATAAAACACGTCATCACTCTGAAATCTACTCTACTATTTTCAAAAGCCGTAATGAGGATATAAAATATTCCTAGTATACATTCTTAAAACTTAACTTCTGAATTACAAATTTATTAATATCATAAATCTCTAAAACTCAACTCGATGAATAGGGGAAACGAACAATCAAACAATAGCGACTACAAAATGCATTTAGACTAATTTCAAGAGCAAAATTACTTAAGACGTTATCACGCTGTGTTGTTCCATTTAATTCCATTGAAGACTTCACTTCAGACTTCGCTTGCCGACCGTAGCAATTAGAGGTAAATGCACCAAAAGTCTTGAATGAATCTTGAGAAATGCAAGAAGACGATAATACCCCTGTTTAGAAGCTTTTATCAATAGGGCTCTGAATATCTCTGGCGCCACAACATTCTTAAGAGCACTTGTCTTGTTTAGGGATGGGAGTGCTTAAAGGTGCAATTGATTCAATCGAAGGTTGTCGAGTCTGGAAATTTATTCTATCATTTTTCAAGCAGAGACAATAGCTTTATTTATTTGAACATATCTGTTAGTTCTGTGTGGGATGTAAGAAGTATAAATCTGGGTGTGTTAGTCAGTAATGAAAGTGTCTTCAACAGGTTTGTATTTTTATTTCTCAGAGACACGAATGTACGAGAAAGTAATGAGTTTTTTTTTTTAAATAAAAAATAAAGTTAAAGTGAGAAGGAAATTGCGTAGGAGAGATAAATGTCAATATTTTTATCGAACATATCCTATTTAATAAAACTGGGAGAATTTAAGAAAAAACTGGAAAATATTAAAATTTTGTGAAGAATCCGGACGAACTAATAAATTTTTTTGTATATATTAGAATATAGCAACAGTAACACTTGTATATTTATTTTAACACTATGGTAAAATTGTGTTCGGACTTGTATGAATATTATTTTGTAATAAGTAATGAAATATTCGCTGTACATAACAATTATTGGTAGGTTGTAATAAACAGGGAAATTATTACAAATGTTGTTATTCAAGCTTTTGTACACCTAAGTATACGAAGATGGTTCAAAACGTACCCTTGTCAGGAATGGGAAATGAGTATTAGGAATGAGGGAAAAAAAGTATAAAGTATTGCTCATTGATCGTCTTTCCTTTTTCTTAGAAATCTATGAGTGCGACTCCCTTTGCACTCCAAAAAATCACCGCCATAATATTACCTGTCGATGGTACTGCTTCTTTGAAGTGGAATCATCGGAAACAAACCGTAGTTTTGATCGTTGATTGGCTTCTGGTGTATAATGAAATATCAAGGTTGCGTCGACTGTGGATATGTAAATCGACAAACACGGAGCGGTTGCAATCAAATTTTGATTTGGCAGCAAAAAGCTGTCACATCAAAACAAACACATCAATTAGTGTCAATCTTGTTTTTGAGCCATTTAAGAGATGACAGCACCCAATGGTAACATCAACTTGTTTTAGCAACGCTATCTGTCATCAAACACAGACTTGAGCAGACACTTAGATTCTCTCCCGTATGTGAATATATTAGGAATGGTTAAAACATACTAAACAAGAGTTATCAGTATCGGAATTTTTATTTCTTGAACTATATATTTTATTGAAAGATGTCGAACGAGACAGTTTTTGAAGAAACCTCTAGTATGTTAATTTCTACAAGATAAAAACATTCACGCAAGTAATGTGAAGAATAAATTAAAGGCACTATTTTAACATTTGTTTTTACTATTTTGATTTATTGTAAGAAGTTGTGTTTGCTGAATTCCTCTTGGTTTTAAAGCAAAATTTTTCTTGCGGTTTTAAATATTTTTTGTTACTCAATGCATTTTTGTATACTTTATCATATATGTGCATACAAATTATTTAATATTATGGCACACATTTTTGTTTTAATCAGAAAATAATCTGGAATAAAATATTAAATTGTCTCCTCCCTTTTTTATTTTAGCCTTATTCAACATGAAGTTAATTTTTTGGAAGACTAGTACGAGAATTTATGAATGAGAAATGTTTATTGTATATTACTTAAACATGTCAGTTGCCGCAGTCGCCTAGTAGTCCTGGTCGTAGATTCGCGGCCGGCTATTTTTGTCGAGTTGTCGGTTCAAGCCTTGATGCAACTGAAGATCCGTCATGTAGCCAGGGATGATGCACATTAAATCTGTAGAGACTCAATGTCCCCTCGTTGACGTAGTGTGGAAATTAGGAGAGGGGGATGCCAGCTCAGGTCTCATCCTCATCATTCAGTACGAGCGTAGGTCGCGAGAGAGTACGGTCGCATGAAGAGCGACTTGTCTATTTCAGCTTACGTTTTTTTCTTCGATCGCTTTGGATATTATTAAATTATCATGAAGCTGTTGCGGAAGAGGTAACAACAAAAGATCATATTGCTGTTTTGTTTGATCTTTTTATTATTAAAATTCTACGTGTGGACCTCGAGGATTCAACACGTCTGGATTCTATGGAACGAGAGAAGCCTAACATGGCCGCCGTTGCGGCGGAGCATCCGATGGAAATAGCCAACTCTCCTGAGAGCAATATTCCAGCGCCAAGTGATTCACAAATTTGTGAGACAATCCAGTTATTGATCCATCAAATCAACGTATTGCAGCCGAGACTTAGATACATCAATGAACTCATTGAGGTTGAAAAGCAAAATCCGAGGAAAAAAGACTCAAGAACGGCCACGGACCTTCTTACTGAAAAAGGAACTATAGATAAGGATCTCAACAGACTAACAGGTGAGCTGAATACTTTTTCACTTTGCCCAGTTAAAAACTGTAAACTGCATAAAGATTTAAACCTTAATAATAATAACAATAGCATTAAAAATTTGAGGAAAAGAATGGCTGACTCATGTAATATCAGCCAAACAACTAAGCCTAACGAGGCCCAGCCAAGTACGAGCAGAGCTCCTAAAGCTCAGCGCACCATCGATAACGAAGGTTTTTCAAAACCTATTAAAACCATTAAAAATAATAAAAGAATAAATGTTCAATCAGATAAATTAAATGTAAGCAATAGCTTTGACACTTTATCGGATTGCGATCCAGACGAAGCTGACGCCGACCTCCCGCCACCACCACCCAAAATTCAACCAATAATGCTGAAGCTTACTCCTAACTACAATTTAATAATCCAGGCCATCAATAGAAATTTTCCAAAGTCAACCTGCAAACTCTCAGGACAATATATTAAGATCAACCCCGAATCAGAAGACGACCATAGAGGAATCACCACCCAGCTAACCAACATGAACGCGGAATACTACGTAATCCAGCCCTTATCTGAGAGGCCTTTGAAGGTCTGTATCAAAGGCCTTCCATCTCACGCTGAAATAGAAGATATCAAGGAAGATCTGGAAAACCAAGGCATTAAAGTCCAGAAAGTCGCTCAGCTACGCCAGCTCAAAACTAAACTCCCCCTCCCCATCTTCATGGTAGAGGTGAGAAGAACCGAGGACGCCCTCGACATCTATAAGATCAGTGCAGTAATGCACATAATGGTGAAAATAGTGCCATTCAAGAAAAAACAAACAACAACGCAGTGTTACAACTGCAACTATTTTCACCATTCGTCGATGAACTGCCGGATGAACACCCGTTGCCTGAAATGCGGAGCAAACCATCGTACCGGAGAGTGCGAAATAAAAGAAAGACTTGAGAATCCAACCTGCATTAACTGCAAACAAAATCATATGGCATCCTGGCAAGGCTGCCCCTTATTCCCTAAAAAGAAACCAAAAAAAGGAGAAGTAACCCAAAAAATAGTCGAAAGAAACACCATAATAGAATCAAGACCAGTTACTGCAGATTTCACTTTTGCGAGAGTTTGTAGCAACAATACCACCAGAGAGATGGCGCCACCCATAGCACCAAAACAGACAGAAGCTTCAAATCAGTTTGAGCCGACAAACACCCCCAATACCCAAATTAATAGTAATAATACTAATAATTGCCCAGGAAATTTCAACTTCATCACTGCAATCAGTGAACTTCAAAACCTATTCAATAAGTTCCCTAAACTTTTTGAAGCACTGAATAATATGTCCAAAGTCAATAACGATCTTGATAAACTTAATATCTTTATAACGGGAGTGGTCGCTTCACCACCCACAAACAATAACTAAAATTCACCCTCCTCGGCCTCAAACTGATTACCTGGAACGCCCGAGGGGTAAAGTGTCGTGATGTTGAATTGCGACACTTTATTGATAAGCACTCCCCAGATTTAATTCTTTTACAAGAAACACATCTAGGACCGGGTATGAAATTCTCTATGCCTAACTACACCATACACAGAAACGATAGAACACCCACTGCAACGACCAATAAACCCTACGGTGGCACTGCAATTTTAATTAAAAAGCCTCTCCCACACTACCAAATCCCAACACCCTCACTAAACGGTGCAGAAGCAACCATTGTTGCACTCACCCCAACAGATGGAAACCCATTACTCGTTACCTCAATGTATATACCACCATCTGTTAGAGCCTCATTAGTACCAAAGGATATTCAGACTATTCAAAATTTAGGGCCGATTTCATTAATTTGTGGAGATCTTAATGCTAAGCACACTAGCTGGGGCTGCACTTATAATTCATCTCGAGGTAACACATTAAGAAATTTTGCCAATCAAAACGGCTTAGAAATCCTAGCCCCGCCCACTCCAACACGCTACGGACATAACTCCGCCTCCATCATCGACATAGCAATTACCAAGAACTTTCATTGGCCCGCTCAAATTCACTCGCTACCGGAGTTAAGTAGCGATCACAACCCTGTGCTGATCCACTTTGACACACAGAGTAGATACGAACTCCCTGAACCAAAAGTTCGTACAAATTGGGCTCTTTTCAAAAACACATTGCTAGAAAACACAATCAACACATTCACACTCCCCAAAGCAAACAGTGGAGAGGATATTGAAAAACAAGTCGCAGAACTCACACAAAACATTTTAAGTGCACATAAAATCGCCTCAAAACCCATAAATACTAGCAAACAGACTTTCATCGGACAGGAACTTCGGGACTTATTCAGAAAAAGAAACAAAGCCAGAAAAACCTGGCAATTCACCCGCTTTCCTGCCGATAAAGAAATTTTAAACAGAATTCAAAACGAAATTAGGCGTAAAGTGCACTTACACAAAAACAAAGAATGGGAAGACACGCTTGAAAACCTGAGTGCTGAAAGCGGTAACCTTTGGGGTATGGCCAAAGCATTCAGAAAAAAGCGAGTTCCTATCTCCGCCCTTAAAGGCCCAGCTAGTGTCGCACTTAGTAACACTGAAAAATCAGAAATTTTGGCAGATTCACTACAAAACCAATTCAAATTAAATGACATAAACACACCTATTCACGACGATAATGTAAAGGATGTCGTTCATAACTATCTACAAAATGAAGAAAATTTCCGAAATCCGGATTACCCTCCACCACTAGCCTCAGAAATTGCAGATTACATAAAGAAAATAAAAATCAAAAAAGCACCAGGGAGAGAAGGCATCACCAATAAAATGATAAAAAACTTGCCACACCTCTGCATCTTTCAACTAAGAAACATCATTCACAATATGCTAGATCTCGGTTACTTCCCGGATTCCTGGAAAACCGCTGTTGTCATCCCTATCCTGAAACCGGGTAAGGATCCTACCCGACCCGAAAACTACAGACCAATTTCCTTATTACCAATCCTCAGCAAACTAGCCGAAAAAATAATCCACAATAGACTATCAAAATTTCTACAAGACCACGATATCATCATCCACGAACAACATGGATTCGTCCCGAAATTATCCACATCACACCAACTGCTCAGAGTAGTGGAATTCATCAAGACTGGATTTTACAAAAGTCAAAATACTGGTGTGGTCTTCCTGGATATCCAGAAAGCCTTTGACCGAGTCTGGCATACAGGTTTAATTTTCAAAATGATCAACTACAACACCCCTGCATATCTCGTAAAAATAATAAACTCATATCTACACAATAGAAGCTTTCAAGTCACCGTTAATGAACAACTATCAAATCTAAGAAAAGTTGCAGCTGGAGTCCCGCAAGGAGGAATTCTCTCAACCACCTTGTTCAATTACTACGTGAACGACATCCCTAAACACCAAAATACAAAAATATGCATGTATGCAGATGACACTGCGATACTAGCAAGACACTACTTTTCACCAAAAATAGGCCAAGCACTAAACGAACACCTACAGAAACTAGAAGCATGGTACTCTACTTGGAAAATAGCCCTGAACGTTTCCAAGACAGAGGCCGTCTTCTTCTCCAGAAACTACAGAAAAATAGAACCAGACATTTTTCTGGAAAACAAAAATATACCCTGGTCTCTAGACACGAAATATCTTGGTGTAACGTTGGATAAAAAACTCACTTTTAAACAACACGTTCTACGAATTAAAAAGCAGTATAATTCTGCAGTAAATAATATTTTCCCCCTTATTTCGCGTAAATCTACATTAAGTAGACGTAATAAATTGCTTATCTACACCCTGATACTAAGACCTATCCTGACCTATGCTAGCCCAGTCTGGTCGCATTGTGCTGACACAACACTGGAATTATTAGAAAAATCCCAAAATTCCACCATTAGAATGATAGTAAGAGCACACTGGTACATGAGAAACACAGACATCAGATACTCAATTAAACTTCCAACGCTTAAAAACTTCATTAAAAAATTATCAGGAAATTTCTACCAAAAAATTGATACCTCGAGCAATAAAACCATTCAAGAAATAGAAAAGTACACCCCACTCAGAAACAACCCGCAACTACACAGACCACGAGAAATTTTAATTCTTTAATTTCACTTATATTATAAAAACACTGGTAACACAAGCACACTCCTCACAAAATCTCACCCCTATGCACCCACCTATATATACAGAATTAACACACCACACCATCGACCAATCACAGAGTGCACTCTCACTGCGACCAGACTGAACAAGTAAGCAGGAATCCAATAGAGTACTGCTGCAATATCCTAAGCCTAAACTCATGAATTTCAACCATCTTCTCTTTTGGATTAATTTTAACAACACTAGTATTCAACTAGTGATATTCTAATATTAATAATATATATTCAGCATATTTTTCAAAATTAATTTCATATTTTCCAAAAAGCTATTGCACTGTAATTTTATTTTATTATCTTATCTAAATCTTAACTTCTGGGCAAGTGTAAAACCAAAATTCAGTCTCACCTCAAATAATAGCCAATTCACAGGGGATTAAAGCCCGAGAGGGTTATGTTCCCCGACAAAAATAGTCGATGATCCTCATCATTTAACTGAGACTCAAAATTACGAGGTCCGTTGCCAATTGCTTCTAGTGCGACGTTAATAAAACCATGCCTAAATATGACTAGTGATTAATGTGAAGTTCATTCAGTTTATAACTCGTCTTTCTCTTCCATAATTTATAATGATTGTATAACCCTCTTTTTTTTATTAAACTCTAAGACCTATGATACCCTAATGTGAAAAAAAAAAGAAATAGATTCAAAACTAATAAGTACCATGTTTTGATCTGATACTACCAAAAACCATGGTGTAGTGATACCGATGCTTGTTAAATGTGTTAAGGTTTTAATTGCTTACAAGCGGTCACGGTCGCTTTCTCACGGCCGGTGTTGTTTCTGTCGAGTCGTGAGTTCGTGTCTTGATGTCATTAAAGACTTGCAGTGTACGGGGCTGATGTATGTTAAAACCACCGAGGCTCCAAGTCGTCCCATCTGAGTGGAGCAGGAATTTGGAGAGAGGGAAGTGGCAGTTCAGGCGTCGTCCTACTGACTTGACGGAGGATCAAAATTACAAGGTTCTTCGTGTTGCTTCTACGTGCGACGTTAATAAACAATCAACTGTCTAATAAATTAGTTTCTTACGTTGAAATGGTGCAGTTTAGATAAGGAGAATGTGAGGCCAACTCAAGCATCGTCTTCGTCACTTAAACATGACTCAAAAGTATGAGTTCCGTCGTCAATAGCCTTTGTATCGGTTAGAGATTTGTAAGATCGTTGATGGAAAAATATCAGCAAGAGTATAGCTTCTGTTGTGGTCCAAAATCTGAGCCACTCGAGGGTAGAAATCTGACTTGGCTCCTGTCATATGATGTTGCACCTGAGGTGGTACATCACTCTCCACATCCATGCCGCGCCACACCAATGTGAGGACATTGAATCCAGACATATTTAATATGTATCAACACCTGTACATGACGTGAAATCAGGATTTGTATTTGGGACTGTATTGATACATTACTGAGCACGAGTTCAACATCACATTTGCTCGGTTAACGTGGCTTTTCAATCAGTTAGTAAGAAACTAAAGTGTATGCAATTTGCATTGTTTCCTTTAATATATAAGGATATTAAAAAGAATGATCCCCCATTAGATGTATATTACTTATAAATGTTATAAGTATAATAAGTCAATCAATAATTTAAATGTATTTCTTTTTTGTCTCGATCGAATGTACCTGTTTTATTAAAATGACTTACCAAAATTCTGCCGAGTTTTCTCTCTCTAATATGTGGATCAAAGTCAAACGATATTGTAATATGCCTTCATAAAATCGGTATTCATTTTTTAATTTATCGTTATTTTGATAACGCATCCTTTTTTTCTTCTCTTAAACATAAAAGTAGTACCATTGTGAAGATCAAAATAAGTATCTTTTCGAGTAATTGGAAGATAAAATGGCGCAATGCTATGCAAAAAAACAATGGATCGATTTGCCCACGCATGTGGAAATAAACTTCCAAGTAGCACATCAGCAAGTCTGAATGGTAGCCGTTTCTGGACATAAAACAAAACATCTCCTGTTCTATTTCTGTTTCTCCCGAAACGCTGACTGTGATCTTACAAATTTCCTCAGTCAGGAAGCTTTTGGCTATTACCCTCTGAAGGACAATGAGGGCGACCTTTGTAAATTATAAAAGGTAAGACTCAGTCAACTGTGGATGTGGTATTTAAGATGTCTGGTGCGCCTACGCCAATCAATTTGTCTAATGTATTAAAATCTTTATGGATCATTTACAATGGAACATTTGAAAAATGTTTCTCTAAAAGAAAAAAAAAATTCAGAACACGCGTCTCTGAAGTATTCATGTCGCATTGAAACGCGAAAAAATGCAACATAATTTCGAATATTATTTTTCATTTATAGTATAAATAGTAAGTTTTTATTTTGTATGTGTGAAATTGAATGGAAGTTTTTAATTCCGGTTTCCTAAAGTTTGGAGAAAAATTAATCATTATAATTAGGGGAGAATAAGAGAGGGGGGTAGAGTAAAGCTTTTTGTTAGAACTTCGACTTGGTGGCTATTGGATAATGCACTTCCCCCTTTCCCCGAAGACCATCATAGGGAATAAAAAAGAGCTGCTTTTGGTAATAAAAAATATGAGGCCTAATTTTTTTAAGTGTAGGCCCAGGCAATCTACTGATTTCGGTGAATATCGTACGGTCGGTGATTTTCTTACAGTCTTGGTTAGACACAAAATACGAAAAGGAGGGGGACTCCTGCATATTAAATGAATTATTTTGGTTTGTTGATATTTATTGGTTAATATTTGTATAGTTTTCATGAGTTATATAGATTTTATTGGAATCCCCATGGAACAAACGGAGCCAATTACAAGCACATTAAAAGGAATGTGACATCTATGCTCTTAAGCATCGAGTCACAGAAATTTGGAAATGTGAGGTCCGATTTCACCCTCGTCACGTGACAGTGATTCAAAATTCTGTCATTCGTCATCAATAGCCTGTTATACTGTTTGAAAGAGACATCAATTCAAATAAATGAAAAAAAAAATTTTTTTTTACAATGACTACAATTTACAGATCATTATAACTACAAATTACAAATCGCATGATTTTAGACTTGATTTTTTTAAGAAACTTTTTACTCCTGAAGATAGTCCTTCACGTTAATTTTATAGAACATCTGCGTTTAATCAACGGAAGGTTCCTTTAATTAATTTGATTCTTTCCTGAGTGTATTCCTGAATTTAAAGTTATTTTTGTATCTGGTTATCATTCAGTTAAATATTTGTGTAAAATAGGTTAATTTATTATAAATTCGTTAAATAATCATAACTTTGCATTTCGGTACTTTACTAATTACGTCTCCAAAATTTGTTTTTAAGAGGAGAAGTTTTTATTTATTTAATAATATATTTTAAAAATTTAATTATTGATTTCAATGATTGTTTTAAAATACATTTTAACTTAAATGTTTCATTGTAAAAAAGACGAGAGCTTTTAGATGCGTTTTAAACTTCCCAAGTCAAAATTTAAGACATTCCTCTATACTTATATTTAGGAGTGAGTGTGAGTTAGTGATAGTAAGGTTTAGTGACACAAGAGCCAGGAATGGCTATGCTGCACTAAACTAGATGTAATTGTGATCTAGATGTTTGAAAAAAATGGGTGGGGGGGAATAAAAATTGGTTGACAAGAATGATGGTCGAAAATAGAGAAGGGTCGCTAGGGCATCCCTTTGGCACTTTAACTCGTGTGTTAAATAAAAGGAAAATAAAGATCCTTAGGGTGCCTCTGTTGAGTGATACCCGTACTTATCTGTAGAAGGTATACTTCTGAGGACATTCATATTTATGAATAAATTAGGTATGAGAAATTGATCAAAACAATTAAAAAAAAAACCAAATAAGTATTTGGTAACTATTTAAATTAATAACATTAGCAAAATTATATTTATTTTTACATATATTTCCTTTCGAGCTTAATTATTGCTATCTTCTGACGTTTAGTAAGAATAACTTAATAAGATTCTACTGAATATTGTAAGATTAATAATATTTGCTTTTTAGAAAATGGTATGATAACTATATATTACGAATTAAGAAAATAAAATGGATAGAAATCTGAACTCTAGCAACTAACTCCATGTTTTAAATTTAAATATTTCTTTCAATGAAAGACATTTCTGGGAAATTTTGTTAATATCCTTTGAACGCTTCTTCAGTATTTTCGAAAAACTAGGAAAAAGAAATTCGACAAGCTTTTGACAGTTTTATTAAATAATGTGATTTGTACTTTTTTCCTCTATACTTTTTAATAACAGGAGAAATCGTACTTCTCTTATCGATTATCTAATCGAAGATATGAGAGAAGTTAATTTCTTACTTGTGCTGCTCTTCTCTAAAGTCAACGTTCATCTTCAAAAGTTAACTCACAAAATGGAAGTAGTGAATTGAATCATACCACTTTTAAAAATGAAGCAAGTATCAGATTCTCAATAAATTTCAATTAAGTAATCTAATGATACAGTTAGACATTTTAAATTTCTTTAAAAGGGAAACATCAACAAAAATAACTTATTTTTGGCTTATATTCCTTTATAATAGAAAAATATTCAAAGATTGTATAATAATGCATTTTGTAGCATTGATTTTTAATTTTTAAAACAAGAATTATCTTAATATTCTGTATCAAGATCAGTAGTTTTCAAGCTCTATCTTAAAAATACTTCTTGGTCTTTACCTTTTCCAGACATTTCAACCTGTCTGACTTGGTTGGGAGAATACTCCACCGTAACAATTTAAATTGATTTTTATGTAATATTTTTATCCTTGGTATCTTTTGCATCATTTGTTACCTGTCATTCTCAATGAAATTTTACGAATGTTTGTCCCAGCTAAGCCCGATTTGGCTCTTGAGCCGTAAGCATCTCTATTGTCACTCATTTACCCATTTCTGACGTTTCATGTGGAAGTTGGTACGCAAATCAAAGTTAAAGTTAAATCACTTTTTTATTTTTTTAAACTATACAAAAATCACTAATCATCAACCGATTGGAAACTCTAAAGCTGTATAGATTTGCTATTATTATTTGAAAAGGCTATAATAGTTTTGTTCGGAAGCTGTCACTGTTCTTTTGGGAGTTGTGGCGTGAGCAATGCACATTAAATTTCCGTCCACCCTTTGACGCGATGTGGATTTTTGGAGAGTGGGATCCCATTTCAGGCGTCGTCCTTGTCATTTGACTGAAGTTCAAAATTAAGAAATCCGTCACCAACACCTTTCGAGTTGTTTCTAAGTGCGCCGTTAATAAACATTCAATCAATCAATCAGGATGCTGGAAACATTTATCTTTCTGACTGAGCCGTTGTGTAAGGGATGATAGCATTTGTTATTCAAAATCCCACAAAACACCAATCAATCAATCAAAGCTGTTGTGTAAGTTAGTCTCATCTTGATATTCCCGCACAACGTTTTCATTTCCATGTGAATACCATATCCCGTACACAGTACATCATATTTAATTGATTGCGTGTGTGTTCAGTGTTTATAAGCACTTCCACTTTTTCTAATTCATCTGTTTCGTATTTATCTGACTTAGGAATAAAATCCGCAAAGGTATTTTGTTTGCTTTTTTTATATAATTTTTTTTGTATCATATTCAAGATATTAACTCTGTCATTTTACATTGTATTTTATCTTAATATGGTTTTAAATTCTTTTTTGTCTTATGTTAAGCAAATATTTCGCGCTCCTTAACCATATTTGGTTCTTGGGCCATAAAACACTGTTGTTATTCTAAATGAATAAAGAAAGAATCTAAGGGCTTATGTCGAGCACTTGTTTGCCTTTTCTTTTTTCTTTGTACACGAATATCTTCAAAACTTCTTCCACCCTAATGATCTTTTTTTCTTTTCCCATGGGGTTCACTGTTTTTGGTAAATGCAGGTAATGCGCCCTTGGAATACCCTAGCGATCCAGATTTATTTTCGACCCTCCTTGTCAACCAATTTGTACTTTTTTCTATTTTTTTCAAATGTCTACATCGCAGTTACACTTTGTTTGGCGCAGCATAGCCATATTTGGTTCTTGTGTCATTAAATTTCAGCATCACTCACTCAATATCCTTCCTTCTCAAGCAATGATTTAGGTTAAATTTATCAACACTAAAAATCTACCCCTCGAGCAAATCCACGAGTTGCACATTGGAACTTAATGACAAATCATGTAAAGTAACTTAATACATGCAACACTTTAAGCAATACACCGATTCCATAGATATCCATTGCTTATGAAAAAGTTCCCATTGAAATTCAGTACGCATTTTGCTAACGCGATGTATGTTTAACAAAGAAAAATAAGCATTTCAATCGTAATGACCAGGAGGCCAGGGGATGGTGGATTCTACGCTTATCTTCAACGAAGACCACTGAGTAAGAAAATAATTTTTAGGATTAATTAAGATTTTGTTTGTATTAGCATCGCTCTAAAGCGAACAAAGACCTTAGGCAGCAGATCTTGTAATTTTGACTCTCGGTAAAATAACGATAGCTAGCTCTGACATGATAGCTCATAATTTCTACATTCCCCTTCGTGAAAATTTTTAAGTCCATCGCCCTTAAGCGCATGCAGTATTCCTTTTTTTTTTATTCGATGGTTATTCCCTGGAATTATGTCTCGAACCCACGAAATAACTTAAAGATCGTTGGTTCCGAAACTGACGACCATTCGGTTTCCGCGACTTGTGATTTTCACTTGGCATTCAATGGATCGCTGATTAGAAGTCTTTTTTCCACTGTTAACCAAAGCTTGGAGCAATGAGGTTGGCTTCAACTAACAAATGGATCTTAAAATCCTTGCGTGATATGGCATGGCTAGGATTTCATCTCATATCCTACGGGATATCCTAGAAATTTCCGTACTGACTAGATTCGATAATTTACTGCAGTTAAACAAGTACTTTATAAACGATTACTTTCATGCAAATGGGAAAAGGTTTTTCAAACAGGACAAAGAACAACATTTTGTACCTATATTTGCAATAAATATGGTGCCTCTTTTTAGAAGACGAAGCTGAACTTGTTTGCGCATATTTTGAGAAGCGCTTTTCGAGATATTAGGAGTGACTTCTTTTGCCATTTCAGCAGTATAACAACTTGCAGTTCCTCCATTTCTTCAGGATTATTTTGATTAACTTTGTTTTTTTTCGCATTTCTACTGAAAAAACGTCAGGGAAACGGGGACAAAGACTTTTTGAGATGAGGTAATCGACTAAAAAAAACCTTGAAGCATATTCATGATTTCGTTATTCGAAGGGTATATTCCACCGTTTTTGAACCCAGATCTTCCTTCCCATAATCTGAGCATTCATTGACTTTTTCTGAGGGGAGTTTAAAGTTCAAAAGTTTCCGAAAATGGTCTCCAAACAATAGATATAAAAATTGCCGTATTATTGGGATCTATGAAATCATATTCTCAGCATCTTGAAACGAATTTCTCAAAATATACGCTAGAGAGTTCAACTTTGCCTCCTAGAATGGGGAGGACATTTTGAAAATTTGCTTAAAATGTATGTCCAAAACTTTTTTTACATTTCGTTGGCAATGCTTTTGATAAAAAAAAATATTTTGAATTTCTTTGTTTTAGTACAATAAATTCGTGAATTGTCAGTAAAAGAGCTTCTAGGACACCCGGAAGTTAACTGGCCAAGGTTCAGAATTAGAAGAGTGGCCACGGTAGCCTAGAGGTCATGGCAACGGACAAGGGGCCGGTGGTTTCCGTCAAGTCGTAGGTTCTAGCCGTGATGCCACTGAAGATCCACCGTGTAGCCGGGGATGATGCACGTTAAATCTGTCGGGTCCCAAAGTCCTCCCGTTGGCGAGGTGTGGAAGTTGGGAGGGTTGCCAGCTCAGGTGTCATCCTATTCACTTGACCGAGGTTCAGAATTACGAGGTCCATCGCCAACAAGTCCTTGTGTTGCTGCTAAGGCAACGTTAATAAAACCAACCAACCAACCAACAACGGAACTAGACCCTTCGCCATAGGTTCGTGGCCACAGTAGCCTATTGATCATGGTAGTGGATTCACTGCCGGCGTTGTGGATTCACTGCCGGCGTTGTGGATTCACGGCCGTTCAGTCTTAGGTGTGAGCCCGGAACCACTGAAGGCCAACTGTTTAGTGGGTTGGTGTACATTAAATCTGATCGAAGTCCCAAGTCCTCTCGTTGGCGTGGTATGAAAGTTTGAAGAAGGAAGTTCCAGCGCAGGTATCGTCCTCTTCCCTCTTGATCGAGGCTCAGAATTATGACGTCTGTCGCTGATAGTCTTCATGTTGTTTCTAAGTATGACGTTAACAAACAATCATTCAAAAATATGATAGTAATGTAATTTTGGAGCATCATTAAACACAAGACAAGCAATAAATTTAGTAAAATTCAATAATCAGTGATAAATCTTGTAATCAATATACTCATATACGTTGTACAAACTTTCGTGCTTTCAGAGGCCTGTTGAGTTCATTTTTTCGGAAAAAAAATTTGAGAAAATGTTGCCAATAAATAGTTATCCATGAACAAAGAAATGAGCATAGTTTGGCATTTAGTTTCGAAACAATTTATTAAAACTTTAGTTGCAAAACTGGTTATCAAGTTTAAATGGGATTATAAGGCATAAGAAATTAATATTTTCAATAAATTGGTGTCTCAGAATGCTCCCTACCTTAGTAAATGTTTTTGAACTCATGTAACTAAAAATACAATTTTTGAGACAGTTTATTAATGTAATTTACTAATTTCTTTTAAGGAGAGTATTTATAAATTCTATATATATGTACAGCTCTTAATCCTTAAGAAGTATCATATAAAAATCCCGTTAACGGTATCATGGGTGTAATTTCACCTCAGTAAATAAATTTTATTTTTTAAATATAATAAAGAGACATGAATAATATTAGATATATTAGAAGAATAACAGATTTCATGAAATTTATAAAATTTATTTTTTTACAGTTATTGCAAATAATCTAATGGATAATAGGCATTCTTCATCACTTAAAATTAAGCACTTTCTCCACATGTCATTATCAATTAAGTCAAAATAACAATTTTTTATATAATCGTCTTCTACAGTGTCTTCGTCATTAACATTTATATTGTCCTCATAATCCCTAAAATCATCCGTTTATTGCATAATTTTTTCTTTTTATATCTTTTTTGGGGAACGGCAGATTATAAAATTATCCTCAAACAGCAAAAAAATGAGTAAAATATAATGATTAAAAACACTTCTAAAATAATTACTTCCTTACCTTTCAGCTTAAAATTGTCTCACTAGAAACAATAATTATAACACCAAATGGTACTTAAGGCTCCCGTCTACCGGCCATTTTGATTTCGTGGATGTTAATCCTATGGGGAATTTCGACTTTAATTCTCACATCTTTACTATTTGATCGATTTGAATGCAATAAAGTGCATCTGAAAGAGTAAAAAATAATAAATACTTCTGTAGAATTACTTTTTCCCCACAATTTTTAAAAATATTTTTACCCTATTTTAATTATTCATTTGGGAGTTTTTTGATCTTTAAAAATATTTTAATATATTCTTAAAATTTGAAAGAAAAAGTACTTCCGCAGAAGTCTTCGTTATTTTTTGCTCTTTCAGATGCACTTCATTGCATTCAAATAAACAAATAGTAAAGATTTGAAAGCGGTTGTCGAAATTCCACAGGATTAACATTACCTCCACGACATCAAAATGGACGGTAGATGGAAGCCTTAACAGCAAATTAAATCTTCACGAATTTTTTTTTAAAAAACTTACTCTTACGGTATCACGAGAGAAATATAATCCCAGATAAGTTTTCTTTGTTGTGCAGGTTATGATGTGCATGGTTCACCCATGATAACTCTTAAGGATTTATATATATAAATAATTTTGGACTAACAATCTACGTATTAATCATCGATATTACAGCTAAATGTCTGGGTTTTTTTCATAAAAGTTTCAAAATAGTTTGTGAATCGGAATTTAAACACATTTAGTAATTATCATTGAAAACAATCTCTTTTTCACTTTATTTATAGCTTTTAATACAAAATTTAATTAAGTATCGTTATTTTAAAATTGTTTCTTAACATTGGATCGTTTTATCAAAAATTAGCCTTTCCTATTGTATTTGAAAATTCCTCTTTGGCAAATGGGTAATATCCTTCGAATAGTGAAGCATTTATCATTCTTTATCTCATTTTGTTATAAATCGAGAAAACCTCCGATCAGATCAATGTGTAGTAAGTACCAGTTTTTTTTTATATTTATGCTGGTAGTCTCTGAACGAAATTGCGATTGAATAAAGGAAAGAGAAGGGGGAAAATAATAGTTTCAGATGAACTCACCTCTGGGCAGGCAATCGAGTGTAATAAGGATATCCGGCCATCAAGACAATGAAGTCTGGCACATTTAATGATTTTCCGAAATCCGATTGTCCGGTTTCTGATGTCCGGTTTTCTGATTTTCCTGCTTACTCCCGTTTTTCCGATGCAGCAAGAGGTGGAAATCAATAACCTAGGCGTTTGCTACTTTTACCTTGCTTCTAGAAAAATAACAAAAAGATTCTGCTATATACTTTTGGAATGCGTAAAAGATAGGATTGAGACATGGGAAACGAAACTATCTTGATTCCCTTTGTTTCAGTTATAAACACTGTTGAGTTTCCTCACTGTATATATATATATAGCTAAAATTGTGCATCAATTCATATTATTAATTTACTTATTAAACTGGAAAAAAAACTATTATTTGTATTAATAATTTTTGGGCTTTGATGTAAATGCCATGGCTGTGGTAGCTGAGTAGTCATGACCAGCATTATTTCCGTCGGGTCCTGATGTCACCTAAGACCTGTAGTGTAGCGGGGCTAATGCGTGTCAATTTTGTAGATTCAATGTCTTTACGTTAGAATGGTGTGGAAATTTGGAGAGTGGGGGGTCAATTAGCAATTTTTGTCACCTTACCGGGTCTCTTCACTTAAATAATCTCAGTTGACCGTTGTTCAAAATTACATTATCTGTCACCAATAGCCTCAGTGTTGCTTCTAAGGGCGATGTTACTGAGCAATCAATTCCCCTATATATTCTGCATTTTTCTGTGTTAATGTCAAGCATATATTCTCCTCTAAATTGAAAAGAGTATCCATTTGTCGACCATGATTCTGAGGTACCTTGGCGAATCATGTGCATCGCTCCCTGATTGTAAGAAACTACAAAATGTTGTCGCATATAGCTATCAAATGATCAAATAAGCATGTCAACAGAGTGAGGATCATACCAAAGTAGCGGGGGGGCGATAGTAATGTTTCATTTATATTTTTTTTTTTTGGCACGCAATGTAAAGTGATTATTCAAGGAGCTCTCTCTGAAAATGCAGATGTAATTGGTCATGACGCAAGACGACATAAAAATGTAAAACAAATAGTATAAAGTAATTATCTATAATTCTATAAATTTATCTTACCATAATATATTACATTTTATACCAATTCAACAGAGCCATTCTACTTTATTTAAATGTGTTATATGAGTTTAAGATCGAACCACAGACAACACTTATGGCGTTACTCCTTTTAGTGATTAACACAGCAAAGGAATAAAATCGTTGGGAAGATGTATTCGACAAATGTTATTATTCTGGAACACCCTCTACGCTTCTGATCTATTATCAGTGGACTTTTACCCGTTTCCATGACTGAAAATGAAATTGAAGGGACACCGTTTTGCTAATTCAGAAGAAACGATGGAAAATGCGTCGAAACAGCTGAATAAATTTTTCAAAAATGGCTTCCATTATTATTTTGAACAGTTATATGAATGGTGAAACAAGTGCGTAAATGCAGGAGGGCAACAGAACTTTGAAGGAAAATAAAATTAAAATATTGTAAACAATTTTAATAAATTATTATGGACCCATTCCAGAAACTTTTTGACCCAGTTGTATGATATATTAGAAAAAAATGGATTAATTTTGACAGAAATGAGTAGTTTAACAAAGTATGCTACTGTCTATAGCAAAGGCTCTCAACCTTTTCAAAGTCGGGAACACTAAACTTGAACATTTCTTTCGCACAGAACCCTCCCAATAGAGCAGCCTTCATAGACAATCTTTTTGAAATTAAGGGTGCAATGGAAATAATTCGATATAAAAACCAACGTTTTTAAAAACAACGTTTTTATATGGTGGCAAAGTTTATTAGAGAAAATTATTGAAATATTTTAGAGAAAATTATTGAAATATTTTAGAGAAAATTATTGAAATATTAGTTAATACTGTTAGTTATTTTTATCTTTAAAATTTACTTAAAAAGAGACATTTGTGAGCGTATTAAAAAATTCATAATATAAAATCAAAACATGCATTTGAAAGTTTGTAAGTCATTCTATTAAAAAAAGAATGGGAACCAGAATTCAGAAAAAATTATTGTGATAAGACATGGCGCCTAATATTGGAAACTTTCTTTCTTGCGAATGATTACTGACTAAAAGTCAGCAACCCTTACTATCTCGGAGATTGTAAAGGGGAGATAGTATCTCCCCTTTGCGAGTACAAAAGGTTTACGATAACCTCATGCGGTGTGGGGAGTGCCCGGTGCTCCCAGAGGGGGAAAGAAATGTTTCCCTCAATCCTAAAACCGCCTAGAGGAAAGAATATTTTGACTTATTAAAATTATTGAAATACTAGTTAAAACTTGTCGCAAACGTCTAAATATTGCATTGTTAGGTGAGTACGAACGATTCCCAAAATTTCAAAGCTCTAGCTTGATGGGAAGTTGATTAAATTAACGATCGAAAATTTGATGACACACACACACACACACACACACCAAGTGAAATTCAGAAAAACGTTGTAAAATAACACTGTTCGTGAAAATAAATACCCTTTTTATCCTGAAGGAAACGGAATAGTGTCGCAAGAGTAAGATGGGCCATTCCTGCTTCAAAGTATTACTTTTATGAAATAATAATACACAGATATTAATTGATGCATTTTTTTTCCCTTAAAAATAGCCTAACATTACAATATTTTAAAAAAAGATTTAAAATTTAATGTGATAACTTAAACTTATAACTTATTTGTGTTTAAAATTTAATGTGTATATGTACTCTCGTACTTCTTTCTCTTCAAAGACGGTTGTTTTAACAACAACCGTCGTTGAAAATCACTCCTTGTAAAGGTATTCAATGGAAAATATTATGGCAATTTTGGTTAGGAGCGAGTATTCATCTGTAATAGAGGTTCAGTATAACCTTTCCCCTGGCAATTACTGGGACGTAACTTTCTAGATTGATTGCTTGATTTTTCTAATCATTCTGTCTAGTATATGAAAATTTTTTTTTTATATATAAACTAGGTATGTATTAAGGTTACTATAACAAATATATAACTAATTAGAAAGCTTGTCATTCACGTTTGTTGATTATAATTCCACACAAAAATTAATTTGCTCTATATTGATTTTTATTTTCTCTAATATTTATTCTATATTTGATTTTTTTTTTTTGCTGAACATTTGAAATGGCTTCACAGAGCACCAGTGTTTCGTAGATCACAGATTGAGATTGATTGATTGTTGTTTACGATGCTCTTAAAAGCAACACAAGGGCTATTGGAAATTGACCTCGAAATTTCGAATTTCAATTAAGTGACAGGAAAAGACACCTGAGCTGGCAACTTCTTCAAGCATTTGTATTACCAAATATATAGTTTCTAAATTCATGAAGAATAATTATTTTAATGCTGACCAAAAATGCTTTCCCCAGGTTTTTACTCAATTATTTTGAATAGCTTTTAAAGCTGTCTCCGATTAAAGTTCAAATATAGAGCCTAAATTCGGAATAATTTTTCAGGCAAATAATGCTTCAAGTTTAAGATATTCTGACTTCGTTGTCCCACAGATCCATGGCTTTCAATCCGTGATTGGGGCTGCGGGTTGCCTAATGATCATGGTTACGAACTTGCGGCCTACATTGTTTTCGTCGAGTTGTAGTTTCGAGCCCTTATGCCACTAAAGACCCGCCGTCTAGAGTGTCTGATGTATGTTAAATCTGGTCGAGATCTCAAGTTCTTCCTTGTTGTGATGTAAAAGTCCTGAAAGGGAGGTGTCAGTTTCAGTGCCGTTCTTGTTATTTTACAGAAGCTCAAAATTTCGGGATCCGTCGCCAATAAACCTCGTGTTGCTTCTAAGTGCGACATTGATAAACAATTCTGGGAGAGAATTAGTATTCTGGGCGACAGTATTTTGTTAGTACGATGGATGCCGAAAAAGTAAGAGAGTACTCAATACCTTAAAAATCTAAGAAAAATATATTTTTTAAAAAAATTTCAAACTCATTTAAGAACATCAAACACTGTTTTCCGATGTAGTCACCTTCCTTCACAGCGAACTTAGCGAGGACAGGGAAGAGCCTTTTTATTTCTTTATATCCCAATGATTTTTTTTTTGACCCATTGCTTAATGTCACTCTGTACCGCATCTGCGGTTGAAAATTTTTTTTTTTTACCCAGAAAAAACTTCAGAGAGGGGAAAATATGAAAGTTTTATGGTGCCTAATCAGGCCTGTGAGAGAGGAATTGATGATTTTGATAAAGTTAGATAAAACTATTAAATTTTTAATTTTTTTTTTTGAAAAGCTGCGAATCTATGAGAGTAAAGAATTAACTCTGACACCGTCCTTGTCTCTTAACGAGGCTAAAAAATATATTTCGTTTTCAACAGAGATCGAGTAACTTTAGAGCACTGATTCAAAACATTCAAATAAGCGAAAATTTTTACAAGATCTTGTATGAATGCGTGTGGTTGGATCACAAAAAAGTGTTCCATGTAGTTAAGATTCGAACTACTATTAATTGACAACAAAGGCTGCAATCATCATCAGTATGAAAGAATAAACAAAAACATTTGGAGCAGTTACACACTAGAGTTTGTAAGACCCAATTAATCCATCAAATTATGAATTTTAAGTCAATTGTCTAATAATTATTTAAAGAATTGCATAGAGGAAAAATACTACTTACCAAAATTTCATCAATGTTATTTTTTACATATATACTTTAAGTTACTGGCCATTTTCATTTCATGGACGTAATGTTAATCTTATTGAATTTCTACTACCGCTTTCTCAAATCTATACTATTTCATCTATATAAATGCAAAAAAGTACACCTGAAAGAGCAAAAAAAAAAAAAAAAGGAAGTTTCCGAGAAACTACATTTTTTTCCTCCAATTTTTAAAAATATTTTACCCCTCTTTTAATGATTCGTTTGTGGGTTTACCGGTTTTTAAAAATATTCAAAAATATTTTCAAAAATCGGGAGTAAATGTAATTCCAAAGAAACCTCCATTATTTTTTGCTCTATCGAATGCAATTTTTTCAATCAAATAAATAAATAACAATGATTTGAGAACTGTAGTTGAAATTCCATTGGATTAACTTTATGTTCACGAAATCAAAATGGCCGATCGACTGGAGCCTCAAAATTTTCACACTTTTTCCTAAGTGTTGGGAGTTTTGCTTATTCCTGTAGGATACAAAGAAATCGGACGAATAATGTGCCAATTGCGCCAAATTCTGCTAATTCGTTCAATTAAAATCTTTCTCTTTCTAGCGTTTCTTTGAGGAATCGAAATACCTAACCGCTAATTCCGCACTTTATTGGGATGTTCGAATATTGTCCAGCTAAGCTTCATTAATTTTTCTAGTGTTACACCAGTTTCGTGAAGTTTGTGGAAAAGAACATAGCGAATAACAATAGAAATAGTTTCAAATCAATAAAATGTTTTAACCTTCTTTATAAGTTTGCACTAATATACTGCATTTATTGTTCGTATATCATAAAAAAAATGAATTTGTCTAATACCTAATGAATCCTAAATCTTCCCCCTCCCCCAGAACAGAGCAGTCCATTCCACACTGAGCCACTTTATTTCGGGGGATAGAAGATAAATAAATTAACACATACAAAGAATAAAATGATGACAAATGATTATTTTAACTATGTAATTTATAATGGTTTCTATGGCAAAATGTATAAAAATAGTCTGCAGCTATTAATGAAGCCCTGATTATATTTCACACAACTTCATACATTTTTTCGATTTTTAAAACTTATCAGTAATACTTTTCCGAAATAACCAGAATAGTTTTTTCAGTAAAAATTGCAAAAATGTACTTCCCCCCCCCCTTTTCATTTAAAAATATTAGAATGCAATAATTTTTTTCTGCAAAATTTTTTAAAAAAGAGAATAACGTTTACAATACATTTTTTTACATCTCTTTTCTTCAAAATCCATAACATTCGAAATGTATTTTGTGTTATTGCATGACCATTAATTTTGGTATATTTTCTTGAAGGTATTATTTATGAGAACAATGCACGAACAACAAGAGAAACATTAGTGCACATCAAATTAAATTTACTCAACCTTTCAAGTCTCTTATTTAGTTACCAGTTACCGGATCTGTATCTAAAAGCATTGACTTAAAATATAAAAGTAGTAAAATAGAAATCATGTTACTTTGAGAACAATATTGATAAACAACAAAAGAACCTGTTTAATATTTCATGAGACAAACCACGTAATAATGCTCTTCTGAAGATTAGATTGTTTTGTGGAACGATTTTATTTTTCCTTTTAGATTTTAAGCAGATGCGGAGAGTCAGTGTTATGGTCATTCGACCGTAATTTATCCGTAAAAATAGTACGTTGTGTTACTCAACATGGAAAGAAGCCAATATTTCCATTCTATTATTTATCTTCTATAGGCTCGAGCTTTATTGCTCTTAAAAGGAAAATGTAATTCGTGGCAGTCAACTTAGAGATTGTACGGATCGATTGGTTAAAAATGTTGATTATGAATTCGCTTAAAAATAGCGAAAAATAAATTAGAACGAAAATTCAAATGAAATATTAAAATGAAATATTTTTTTTATTCAAATTGTGAAATATAATCAATGTCAAAGAACTCGAACATGTTTTTATGGGAATAACAACTTAATACAAACTGCATGTAAACGTTTATTATTTTCTTTTATCCAATTAAAAAAATTCTATTTGTATACGTTGTTTCAGAGACCATCATGCTTTACTGAAAATAACACACTAACCAAAAAATAAACCATAGCCTAAATTTTCGACAATTTTGGGATGTTTGTCGGTTATTATTCGGCATTTACGCAGTGTTTCAATTTAACATATTAAACCTTTGTAAGAAAACGCAAATTGAGAAAACAAGAGTCTACACAAGCGGAATTATTTATTATCAATGCAGATAGGATTCTGCATTGATAATAAATAATATTCTTTCTAGGATTCTCCCTAACTCACAGTCTTAATTTATGATTCAAATAGGAAATCTTTTACCAATCCACACGTTGTTGATTTCAGGGCTATCTTTGATAATAACCACGCAGATTATGAGTTTAGTGGATATATCCGTTCAATCCGCAAAATTAACAGCGTAACTTTTAGCTCAGTAACTGTGTTCGAGATGCCTGTTCTTATCCTCTATCTCTCTTCTTGTTTTCTATTGATTGCATATCATTTATATATCATTATCACTTCGCTTTATTTCTATCTCCATCTAATTTACCTAACCGCGTTTCATTTTGGGTTGAGAAGAAATTGTAATTTTAAGCAATTAAACTCGATAGAAGTCCCCGAGATTAGTGAAGAAAAAGAGCGAATAGCCAACCCAAAGAGCGAATCATAGGTTCCCAGCTCTAAAAATAACGGCTGAATGTTTTTCGTCCAATACAACCCTGAACCCACTGCATTGAATTCTTGAACGATAATATTAATACATCATTGAATATCTAGAAATGTATAAAATGAAAAGAGTTTGATACAAAAACGCTTAACTTACACGAAATAACTATATAATTATGTAAACAGATAAAATACTATGTAATTTCATGCATTTTTTTTTCTTTCCTCCAGAAAAGATTTTTTTTTGTCAGAAACTGAATCTTGTGTTTTTCTCTATGTTTTAAATAAAAAAAATTTTTGTCCGTTCAATTCAGAGAAATCGGTAAAAAACATACTATTATTTCCCTCAAAATAAAATAAAAGAAATGGGGGACATTATGAAATATATGTACAATTACTCGTATTTAGATGCGCATTCGAAAGGCGAAATGAATAAAATGATGGACGATGTCGAACAATTTATCCACAATTTGATGCGAAAAAAAAGCACTGCAAAGAATCAATTTCTTACCATTTTCAAATAATTTTCTTACTTGTTTTTAAAAATATATGCAATTATATATGGTGTGTAAACACAGGGTGGGGGCTTAATGCATGTACTTAAAAGAATGAATTTTAATTGAGGAAATCAAGTTCAATGTACGTATTTACAAGTATCAACAAGAAATCGAATAAAAATTGATAACATCAAAAATTTTGGCGAGTTTTTTTTTTCTTTTTCGTTTAACACGAAACTCTTTTAACACCTTGAAAAAGTATTTCGCTCCCAACTGTTTCGTTTTAAATGGCTTTCACTGTATAACTAAGATAAATCAGATAAAAAATAAATACATAAAAATACTTCATTTAAGTTTTAATCAAATGCCATAACATACTTAGATTATTTGCAATGGACTTTCAAATTTTGAGCCACATTCTAGTATCGAGGATGAAACCTGAGCGGATACTGCTAATATTCTCACGATAAAGCAATGACTCCTAGGTTTTATAGTGGTTGCAGCAATCGAGAGGTCATGATCGCGAGTTCGTGTCTGGCGTTGCTTCAGTCGAGTCAAGGATACGAGTCCTAATCTCAATACAGATTCTTCGTGCAGTAGGGCTGTTACAGGTTAAATTTCCCTTTATTCAAAATGCATCTTCCATCACCATTAGGTTTTGTATTGCAATGTTAATAAACAATTAATAATTCGATCTATAAGTTCTTTTTTTTTTTTTTATCTGTGCTGTTGTTTCCATTATTCCTTAAAGGAATCGGGATTCGAGCTCGCGATACGACTGACACATCGATGGCTAGCAAGTTTTCGACCATGATAAACGGGACATCGCGATCATAATGTATAAATAGTATAAATAATTTTGAAACTAATGTAGATAGTTATATAATTGAAAAAGTAAAACACCACCTGAAAATAATCTTTCATGCAACATATTTAAAGCAAAGATCAATTAAAATTGAATGAGTTTTGTCTCAAGAAAAAAGAAAAGCTATTTAATATGTTGAATGAAATATCCCAAATAAAAAGAAATCATTCAATTTTAATTTTTTTACTACATTATCTTTCTCATTTGTACCCAATTTCATATTTCAAGTTTTTGACACGTTTGACAAAATTCGAACTGTACGTCTCGAATATGTTTATTAAAAATAATTAACAACCTATAATGCCATTGTTCTTCGTTTTTTCTTTCCAACGTATTCAATAATTTAAGCATTATACTATTAATTTGTAAAAAAGATAAAGAATTATTGGAAGTCCTCTCCAATTGTACTCGGAAAAAATCTTTTTGTTTAAAAAAAAAAACGATTTTTGTGTCATTTTCCCTACAATCACTTTCACTTAAAATCTACATCAAGAAATAGTTTCGATACAGTTGATAAAATACCACTCCGATTAAATACAATCATTTCTGCTTCTCAACAAAAAATATTGTCTGCGAAAATCAACTAAAAAGACTTCTTCGAAGGACCACAAGAGACAAAGATGTAAAATAAAAACATTTACAGAAATGGGTCTTCTGTCTCCATAAGTTTGTTCTATATAGTAGTAGTCTAGAGATGATGATATAGTTATTGCTTTCTTCGAACTGGGGGGTTGTTACTTAAAAATTCGAATGTACTTTTGTTTATTTTTAATTCCTTTCTTGATTTTTCTAATAGTTTTCACAGAGGCTTAATTTTTTTCTTACCTTATGTTGTATTTACTTTTTTTGAAAAAAATGTTTTTGTTTGTGAAAAAAGGAGAGGAAATAGTTCATCCATTTACTGTATTTTTCAAAAGTATATGAAGACTACATTGAAATACAGTATTATCTTTACTTAGATAATATCTGCAGTGTATACCAAACACATATATATATATATATATATATATATATATATATATATATATATATATATATGAGGTAATTCAAAAAACATCCATGTTAGAAATGGGAAATAAGAATGGAATAACTCGCTATGATTTTGTCTTGAGATCGCTTTTCCTATTTCAGTAAGTCCATGAATACGACGCCCTTTCCATGCCAAAAAATCGCCGCCATGACTTTCCTGATCTTCGCTTTTTTTGGTTCTCAAAGTCTTACCTTCTTCAGGTGACGGGCATCTCTCTCTCGAGGCACCTTTGTGCTCTTTTTTTCTTTCCCTTAGGAATGAGGTTTATTGTCTATGGTACAAACGGGGGGGATTACACTACCCCAATATACACTAGCGATCTGTCTCTATTTTCTATCCTCCTTCTTGTCAAACTTTATTATTTTTTTTTCCATTTTCTAAAATGGAAAAAAATAGTTACATCACAGTTACACCTTGTTTGATGCAGAACAGCCATATCTGGCTTTTGTGCCATCAAATTTTACCATCACTCACTCACAGGCATTTTTTGAGCAGATTCACCAGAAACAACCCACTGCTTTCGTTGTTGTTCGATTCTACGTATATAATGATGAATCTAAGTTTCATCGATGGTGACACTCGACGAAAAATGACATCGACAACTTGATGCAGCAAATGACTGCAAGCAATTAAATTTTGATTTGGCATCAAATAGTTGCATAATTAAAAATAATATATGAATCAGTGCCAATTTTGATTAGTTGTCATTAACACCACCTGTCATAAAAATCAGATTATATATATATATATGTGTGTGTGTGTGTGTGTGTAAAACCAAATGTTGGTATTAGGGATTGACGCATCTACAGAACAAACAAGCATGTACCAAATTAGCGTTAGGCCTTCTCTTTCTAATGCAGTGCCTCTCACTTCTGTTAATAAATCCGTATCGCCGTAGTCTTTGTTCGCATTGGAGTTACTTTCTTCTTTCACCGGAAAAATGATAAGTGTAACAATAGAGCAACGAATTATTAAGAAATTTCCTTTGAAGTTTAAAAAACTGCTATTGAAACTTATAATTTTTTTAAATAAGTTATGACAATGAATGTTTATCACATTTACTTGTTTTTGATTGATTGAAATGTTTTCAAGATGCCAGAGAAGACGTTGAAGATGATTCACGTCCGGGTGGCCCTTTCACGTCAAAAACGGATGACAATATCGAAAAAATTGGTAATCTAGTTCGATCTGACCTTCGGTTAAGTATTCGTGCTCTTACTGAGACTATAGGAATTGACAAATAATCCGTACGGCAAATCTTACATAACAATTTTAACATGCAAAAAGTATGTGCCAAAATGGTGCCTAGAATTCTCACGTTGGAACAACAACAACAACAAGCTCTCAAAAGTGTAATAAATCAAAATTCAAAGCCCTGATGGGGGTTGTTTTCTTTATATTTATGGGATTATATATCTTCACTGGGTTCCTTAAGTTCAAAGTATTGATCAACATTACAATCTTCACGTTCTTGCTGAACTCCGTGAAAGAATAAGGAAAAAGCGACCCAATTTGTGGAAGGACAAATCATTCCGCATTGTTTGTCAGGAAGTTTCTGTCCAAGTAACAGCATCCCAGTAACAGTTGATCAGTTACATCCAAGTAACAGATCAACTGCCTTAATCGCCGGATCTTGCACCATGCGACTTCTATCTGTTTCCTAAGGTGAAATCTGCATTAAAAGGAATAAGATTTGATTCCATTGAAGTTGTGAAAGAGAAAGTGGCAAGCGTCCTAAAGGAGCTGACAGACTTCCAGCACTGTTTCGAACAATGGAAGATTCGCATGGAACGTTGAAGGAATAGAAGAGGGGTGTATATTAAAGGTGATAATAAGCAAATATGAATGAATTCAAAATGAAATGTTTCACAGCATGTCTATCTTCTCATTTAATGGCCACATCTTATATAAGGTTCATTGTATTTTTGATTCTGAGGTTCATTGTATTTTTGATTCTGAGGTTCATTGTATTTTTGAAAAGTTTAATATTTAATGCTTTCTGATTCTTTTCTCTTTTATTATAATATTAAACCTTGGAAAATTTATATAGTTAATTTCTTTTAATTTAGAATTGTTAAAGGAAGTATGATCATTTTAATGAAAAGTCTGTAACTTTCAAAGAGAAAATGAAAATTATTCGCCATTGTGAAATCATTAATGTTAAAAAAAAGTATTTAAAATATTACCAGAAATAAAAATAAAATTCTTAAGTAATTGTTCTTAAATGTTTTTAAAATTTTTTCTAGAGATTTGTGAAGTATATAGCTGCTTAAGCAATTTTTTTTTTCTTAATGTAGAGAAAGAATTACATGTTTAATCGATGGTGTTATAAATATTTTTCAAAATACTATGGAAAAATTAAGAATTATTCGAAAATTTTTCACTACCGGTATGTCACTTTGGAAACGAAAATTTTCAAATAATTTCTTTCGATTAATTTATGAAATTTTTAACGTATCATTCCTTTTCCAAAATATATCGAGAATAGAGCAGAAACTTTTCTCTGGTCAGGTGTATTTAAGAAATTCTTTGACGCAATATCTTCAGCTGCATAAACTTATCTATATTGATTCGCCATATTTTCTCTACAAATTAGGAACTATCATGTTTTTCTTAGAGATATTATTGACCTACATTTTTGTCTTCCTTCCTAAATGCATACTTTTTTCTACAGATCATTTTATCTTAGCTATTATTTTACTTCTTACTTGTCTTCAATATCGCGAAAAACGAGTCTTCTTTCAGAACTTGTGTATCTTATTAGCTAAAAGGTCATAAGTTCGGGTATCTGTTTTACCAGAAATATTTGAATGGAATAATTAGAAATGTAACACAAGTTTTGAAATTCTAATATGGTATGTTACGGAAATTTGAAGAGTAAGGTACCTCCGGTTCAATTATTGTTCTAGAGCATCGATTCTCAACCGGTGGTGCACGTACCTCAAGAGGTACGTGAGGAGTCTTTTAAAGTTACGCGAATAGAAAATTCTTATGATGGCCCTACAGCTAAAAAAGAACATAATAATTGTGAAATATTCAAAGAAGTTCTAAAATGCAAGTAGAGGTTTTTATTAAGGTTATCAATACTAACATTGTCAATTCCGGTTTAGGAGAAATTGCAGGAGCTCGTATCAGATATCGCTATGAAGAGCCTGTTGAGTGTGGGAATAGTGAACTTAGAAAATTTTGAAAGTCGTCGCGCTGACGAATTCAGAGAACTTTTTAAAACGCCGTTGGTTGCCCTTTTACTAGCACGGAGCTTGTTGAACTCCGATTTTTTTTCGTATACTTACATAAAAAATAAACATGGAATTTGAGATTGTATAGTTCCTCTTTTGAGCCTAATTTCTTAGTTTTGTGATTCAATGAAGTCCCAAATATCTCATTAATTTTTCTTTTTTTAAAATCTTTGTTTTATTTTGTTTACTTATTTAAAATAAAACCACCTGTGTAATAAAATATAAATATTGAATTAAATTCAACTAACCCTTTTTTTGGAGAAGGTTTCAGAATCTGTAATAGATGAAACAGATTGTATGTATGTGGTGGGGAGGTGCCTGGCGTATTCTTAGTTGGGGGTTCGCTAACTGAAAAGAGTTAGAAACGGCTCTTTTAGAAGACCGCGGTTATTCAGTTACGAGTATGACTGGCAGTGATGTTGAAGTGAAATTGTGTATTCTGAAATAGGTGGTATAATGTAGACTGTGGTGCACGTTAAATTCAACTAGACTTTCAAACTTTTGACGTTGAGTTATGTGAAAATTTGACTAATGAATTAACAGTTAAGGTATCTTTCATGGTTCAAAATTTTGATATTTCGCTCTTGTTTGGCAGTCGTACCAAACAATCAAATTTTTGTTCCTTCTCCTTTCTCTTTTCATTCTTTCTTTCTTATTTCTTTTTTCTTTCTTTCTTTCTTATTTCTTTTTTCTTTCTTTCTTATTTCTTTTTTCTTTCTTTCTTATTTCTTTTTTCTTTCTTTCTTTACTACCTTATTGAATAAAACCGAGCAGTTCTTCAGCTATGAAGTGAGTTGTATTGTGTTGTATGAGTAAGTAAATGGCAAAAATATATAAAAAACACTATAAAAATAAATTTAAATAATAAATCATAGATTTTATTTCAGGCATAAATTCGCTCCTTATATGAGATTTGATAGAAAGTGGATGTGCGGAAGCTACAGTAAAGTGATAAAATCTACAGGATACAAATTGAAAAACAAGAGCATTTATCTCGACAAACAATGAACATAAAAGCGAACAAATATATGGAGTATGTTCACATAAACATAAGAATGAGGATTTATAGTGCAGCTATACTGAAGCAATGTTTCATACTTTTAGTCGAAGTTTCTGTACTTCGTTCCATAACAAGACTTAACATACAGGTCTTTTTTTTTTAATCAGATGTTGTCTTTTAAAAAATAGAACTTTATAAATGGTGTGGATCAATTAATAAAAATACAAAGCTGCGTTGTCAAAATTTTTAATACGCATAATAAATTGATTTTGAACTAATATCGCGTTTTAATCATAAACTAGGGCTTTCGTATTTAAGTAAATATAAGCTAGGGAGTGCACGTTCTTCACATGAATGTATAGTTTTAATACAATGCAACATAAATTTCATAAAAGTACTTTAGTATAAATTTCTAAAATAATTTTAAATAAGAAACAAAGAATTAAATAAAACTTTATCCGAAAATATTTCAAGAGAATAAGAAATTATCTGAAGTATAACATCATGAGGAGTAATATGCGCCAGAGCTAAGCACAGCGGAGTGAAAAAAAAGTGAAAAAACTAACCCCGTTAAATGTTATGCAAATGAAATTTTATGTCGTTTCTTTTCTTTTCTTTTTTTAAAGACGATCAAATATTCATTCCGTAAGAGGTATGAATATTGTTAGGATCGTTATACGAGGGTCGTTCAATTAGTCTTTAGAGTTAAAACAGAAAAAATATTTTTGGTAGATTTTTTTTCCAACATAATCTCCTTTTAGCTCTATACACTTTTCCAAACATTTCTTCAACTTTTTAAAGACATCTAAAAAGTAAGATTTAGAAATGTCCTCGAAATAAGCATCTATTTGGTCGAAGACCTCGACCATCCGCTGAACCATTTTTTTCAAGTTTGGAAACAAAAAAAAAGTCATTGGGGGCCAAATCTGATAAATACGGGGATGTTGTAATAATTAAAATTTTAATTCTATGATTTTGGCCATTGAAATTGCACAGGTGGGCACCCTTGCATTGTCTTGATGGACGAATATCCTTTTCTTTTGCACATGAGAACGTTTTTTCTTGATTTCTGCACTCATCCGGTACAATAACGACGATGATGCCCTACAGTCATTGTTTTCCCTTTTTCTAAGTAATCGGTGTAGGTGACTGTGTGTGCATCCCAAAAAACCGTGGCCATCCCCAAGCGACCGATTTCATTATCTTTGCTTTCTTCGGTCCTCATTCACCTTCAAAAACCCACTGTTTTGACTATTCCTTTGTCTCTGGAGAGTAATAGACTATCCACGTTTCGTCCACAGTTATGTGTCGACGCAGAAACTCGTCCAGATGGCGACGAAAGAGCGCCAAAATAGCCTCAGAGTCGACCATACGATTGCGTTTATTTTCCACGGAGTACAAACGTGGCACCCATCTTGCCGATATTTTTTTCACGCCCAATTTTTCGTGCAAAATTGAAAACACTGTATCTTGCAATGTGCCAGAAGCTTCAGTTATTTCGCACACTCTGATTTGTCGATCGCTCAAAACCATATCGTGGATTTCGTTAATCATTTCAGGAGTAGTAGCCTGGATGTCCCTAACGTCATTCACCTTTCGTGGATGAACGGCCACATTTAAACTCGTTTACCCAATTGTAAGCAGTGGCAAACACAAGAGCAGATGTGCTATGATATTATTAGCCTTTGGTGTTAAGCCTTTTAAATATGAATTTTTAATCACCGCTCGAAACTCACTTTTTACAATTTTTCTAAATAAACACGTTTCTTCTTTCAGTTAACAATAAAAATGAAACCGTGTGATGGGAATAACCTAGAATTAGACAGGAGAGTCATGATGATTATTAAAAACAGATAATTTTCGATGCACCCTTGTACCATCATCATCATCATGTGCGAGTACCATCTTTTGGAATTTTTGAAGTCTTATTGAACTACCCTCGTATTTCTAGATGGAACAATGAAAAAATTTTAATAAATCCGAAATTGACGCTTTTCGACTTTCTGAAAATTGTCAATTTTCCGAAAGACGGTTAATTAATTTATGTTCTCCGAATAAATTCAGTCGACTAAAAAAAATAAATATTTCAGATGGTGCAAGAATCATAATATATGTCTTACAAAGTGTCATTCAAAAGCTAAGCCGCAAAGGTACTATACAAAAAATAAATTAAAGAAAAGAAACCCTTTCAACATTGTTAAGAAAAAATAACATTTTCATGAAAAAAATTAAAAAAGGAAAGTTTTTAATTCGATGTTAGCGATAAAATAGATGCTGAGCGGGCGAATACGAAAATGAGGAATTCAACTAGGTCAGGGAGTTTGAAAAAGGATATTTAATCCACTTCATCGGATTGAGTGCTACGACAAAGCAAAAGTAGAAACGCGACCTATGTAATAAAAAATATCTTGAAAGCATTTAAAATATGGATTTGGTGAATACGTAGGGGTGTTTTGAATAAAATGGCTATGAATATCACAAATGATGTTGTAAAAATTCGGAATGTTTTGTTAAAAATATTGTTTAGTAGTGGGAAGTACAATTGCTTATCGAATATCATTATTAAATGTTGCATTCAAAGCAGAATCATAATTTCCAGCAAAAATTTTTAATAAGTGTACAAAAATAACAACCTCCGAAAAAGTACATTCTGTTGCAACATATAAAGAATTTAATAAATATAAGATCTTAAATCAAAGAACAACGTGAATATAAATAATTAGAAGGAGCAATAGAACATGACCTCACGCGAAGTAATATGATGCCCTGAATTATGCGCAGAGAATTTAACATTATATTTTTAAAAAATCTACAGCGAATTTCTAAAAAATCTCTTCGAGGTACACATCATCACCACTCATAGTTCCAGCGTTCCATATTTTGTTACAGAGAGTCTGCGCACGCAGATTATCTGTCTACTCACCACAGATAGTCTTTGGTGTGTACATATAGTCTGCATAGTTCAAAATCAGATAGACTGCGCCTATCTGTTTTTGCACTACATCACGCACACACACATAAATTAATGTAAAAGATAGAATCGGCCTGGAACCCAATAAAAACTAATCTATTCCAGTTGTTTTTTAATCAATTTCGAAAAGTCAAATTACATTGAAAATCTCAATAAAATATGCGTCTTTTGAGTAGGGAAAGTTCGAGAGAAAAAATTTGTTGCGTCTCCTGGAAAATTCGGAAAAACGGAGGAAAAGGAGAAGGGATGAGGGTAAAAAAAATATCACAAAAAATAAATTTGAAAAATTTGTTATTTTCAGAGTGATAACGGACAAACCAACTTTAAAATTTGTATGAAAAGTATAAATTTGAAAGTTTATTCGTATATAAGAAGGTCAAATAAGGCGATTTTGGTTTGGTTTTATTAATGTCGCACTAGAAGCAACAGGAGGTCTAGTGAGGACGGATCTCATAATTTCGAACCTTGATCGAGTGACGTGGACAACATCTGAGCTGGTCTCCCCTCCCTAACTTCCAGACCACTCCAACGGGTGGACTTTGGATCCCGACAGATTTAACACGCATCAACCCTGGCTAGAAATGGACGTGTCTTTTATGGCATCAAGGCTTGAACCCGCGATTCGACGTAAACCGCCAGAAGCGAGTCCGCGGCCATGACCATAAGACTACCGCGGCCACTCAAATATGGCGAAAATGATATATTTGCTCTAATACCTCTCTCTTCTTAAATTCCCACCATGCCATGTGAGAACTTGGAGTCTTTCAGTTTATTCTATATTAGCTTCCATTTTTAAGAAAGATAGCCTTAATGCGAATAAAGATATTAATGTAGAGAAAATTGTCATCAAAGGGAAGAAAAACCAGTTAAAAAAATAATCCTTTACAGTCCCTTAGTTTACTGTTTGGAAATGTTAAGAAATTCAATCTTAGATGCTATTAATTTTTTATGACAATCAGATTCAGATTTTATTACAGAAATTCTAAAAATACAAAATTCATAAATTATTATTTATGTTCTTTAGAAAAGTTACCTTTCCATATTCTAAATATTTCTACGAAAAAAAAGTATGATTTTTTTAAATCAAAAACTTTGAATATGTAACACAGTGTAGATTAAACTATTACACTGCGTTACATATTATATATATATATATAAATGCGAGAGAAGTTAAAAAATACCTGTGTTAGAAATTGGGAATGGGGTAACTCACTTTAGTACTCGTATTGTCTGTTGTTCGTTTGCCCGTTTTCTTTGTGATCCATGAGTACGATGCCCTTCGCATTCCAAAAAAACCATTGCCAAAACTTTTCCTGACGATGAGACAGTGATATTTGCAGCATATTTCCCGGAACCGTCAATTGTTTTGATTGTTGAAGATTTCCGATGCATAATGATAATTTTGGTATCATTATGCATCGGAATTTTGGTAGACAAATAGACATGGCAAAGAGTCGAATTTTAATTTGATAGTAAATGATTGGCAAATGAAAACGAACCTATGAAGCAGTGTCATAACAGAAAAACATAACTTCTTGTAACAAACAGAATTCCACAAAAATAACACCAACTTACTTTACTAATGCCATCTGTCGTCAAAAACATGTACTTTTTGAGCCACCCCAGTATATTACATCCTTATAATTAGTTGTAAAAAATTTTTAATGGTCATGTGTAATTAATCTCATAATTCTTTTGCAACTTTCCTTTTTCAATTTTAATATTGCATGGATACATTGACAAACAAGTTGCGCAGATATTATATACACATAAAATCAACAATATAACCAGTCTTCATATTTCTTTAACATTACTTTTTATGACCGACTAAACAACAACGGCAACTCCAAAATTTTTGAACACAAGGGCAAAGCTACCCCATTCCCTGGATAAATCTTATTTTTTTGGAAAAAGTGTTTTGACTAATCTTTAAAGCCTGTTCATTCCCATGTATTTCAAAAACTATGTTTAATGTGCTATGGAATCATAATTAATTTTCTTCAGTAATGTCTAACCAAACCTTCAACCTTAAATTAAATAAACCGTTCTCTTATTCCTTGACCCCTTTGGACAAAACAAAAAAGGTTCAATGAAGCTTCAATGACAATCCATTAAGCTCTCGGTTTAATTAAGATTTGTCCTGTTTATTCGATAGTCACGAGATTCTGACGACAAGAGAGAAAAATTGCTCTTTGCTTTTAAAAGACTGCCCTGGTTATCAGTTCTAAGATTCAATCCGATTATTTCACTGTCTACAAAAATGTTTATTTTTCTACTCAGAATGCTTAAGGAGTTTATTTTCAGAGTAAGGTTTATTTGCCACGCGAAGAGAGGATTAATGTATGATTATTCTAATGGAAATCGACTGATAATGTCGAAGTGTTTTTTCAAAAGAGAAGAAAATTATATGTATATATATATATGTGTGTGTGTGTAATATATATATATATATATATATATTATATAATGTATTTTTATAAGATAAAACAATTAAATTATTAAAAGCAATAAAATAAACAAAGAGAACAATTAAAAAACTAAAAAAAGAAAAAACAAACAATTACAGAAAAATGAATAAATAATTTAATACAAATTAAATACCCAAGCAAACAAAACAAAAGATACGTATTCAGACTGGGGACTGAATTTTACCCACACACACATACGTGTATATAAATATATGTATGTTTGTGTGTGTATATAATGTGTGCTTATATATATATATATATATATATAATGTGTGTATATAATGTGTGCTTATATATATAATGTGTGTGTGTAAAGCCTTTAGGCATGTTTATACATAGATAAGCCCCGTGTATGTGGAGATCTGAAGGAAGCTTCTCCGCTTGAAAGTTGCTTAAATCGACAGAGTGATGTTTGAAAGAGTTAGAACTCTTTCAAACTTCGAAGCCAACTTCGAAGATCGCCTTTAGAAATGCATCAGTGATAACCAAAACCCCATCGGAGAACTTGTTTTCCACCCACAATTTTGTCAAATGTTATTTCAATACAAACTCAGGCATATCAATAAATTATTTTTTTTAGAAAATTAACAATTTTTTGTATTTTTTCTTTCTGCCTCATTTTTTACATGAATGGAAAATGCTTTTGATTTAAAATATTTACATTATATAATAAAAAAGCAAGAAATTATTTTTTTAAAAATATTGGCTAAACTCTATTATTAAATTTGAAATTGCTTAATGAATTTACAAGTACGAGAGCAAAGTCAGAATTGACTGCAGTGGAAAGCACATGATTATGTTTGTCACGTGACTGTCATGAGTTGCTTCCGACTCGAATTGGTTTGTATTTTTCTTCCCAGGATAATAAATTTTTTAAAATCGGCTTGTGATGCGCCAAATTGTGCATCATATCTATTTATAGAGAATTAATGCTTGCATGCGGCAATTCTATTTCGACCATTATCGGTCGTCATTGAATCTCTGAAACTATTAAATACGAGTTGTTTATAAACAAAAAACAAATTGTATGAAATTGACCAAATAAATTATTAAAGAAACATATAATATATTGTATATACTAAAGAGTAACAGTATTTACCTCTGTTCACTTGTGAATTTAATTCTATAAAAAGTTGCGGAAATCATTGGGATGTGTGAATTTTTTGTTAATGTTTTTGGTATTTCGCATTTCAGATATCTGTATGGCTGTCATTGAAGAAGGCGAGTGAGAAGCATTTATTTCCTTCTGCATGCAAGACTACCAGCAGAGATGCATCATGTTTTCGGAGATATCTGTTTTGATCATTATTAATAGTATTTATGCTTCTGTTTTTCTTCTCTTTCCATACAAAGCATATTGAATATCATCCCTGATTTTCTTCTAAGTTAAATTTAGGGATAATTGGAATAGTGGAATTAGAGCCTTAATATTTGTATTACTAAAATCTTTTACAGGTAGTATTTATCTGCAGAGGTAAAAAAAACTTCAATTGGAATTTGAATTCCTAATTCAAATGGTGGCTTTGTAAACATGTTGTTTTGAAACATTTAACGTAGAGTAGAAAATATGTTTTAAGTTTCACAACAATTACTTTATGCATGTTTAAGTTTCTGAGAAATATATTATTTATATGAGGTTGTGATATATTCTTTGTAAATAGTTTTCGTTTTCAAATAAATATATACTGTGATAGTCTTCAAATAAATATATAATGAATTTCCTAGGAAGTCGCATATTTCTCATATGAAGTCTTAGTGATTAAATGTAAAAAAAGCTGTGCTTTCTACGTTAACTGTGTGATTTATGGCTGTAATGTACCCATATTCGTATCAATATATCATGTGTCCATAGCTTTCAAATATATTTCGAGACCATCCAGCACTTGAGTCACATCAAGGTCATTAGTAAAACTCTTCTTTTTGCTCAAAGCTATGGTGCGAATCTCAGTTGCATAACATCTTTTGAATGACTCTCCACAGAGATTGTTAATTTGTACATATGCTCTGATTTATGAATCCCAGTTTAAATATATCAAAGTCCTTACGTTAGCATAATGTGGAAGTTGGGAAATTGGGGTGCCACCTCAAGTTTCCTCCTCGTCACTTGACCAGACTCAAAACTCCAAGGTCCGTCACCAACGGTCCTCATGTGGTTTCTAAATGTGACGATAATAAGCAATCAATCCAGATTAAAGGAATGTATATATATTTATTAAACTACTTTCTTAATTCTAGAGACTTTAAGAAAACATGGATTATATTTTAGTTTTCAAAACTTAAAAATAATTAACAATTTTTAGGATTTGTGAAAATATATTTTTAAAATCAAATCATTTTCATTTAGGGATCACTTTTTTTTCCCTTTGATAGTTGAAGATTTCTAGCATATTTTGTAGATCGCAGGGTAAAGAACTGATAATTTAATATGAAGCCATAGAAAATAATTTTATTTCTTTGACATTTTAAAGCATCGTAGAATAATATTCTTCTGAGTTCTTTGGAAAAAAAAAGAACATTTCATTGGTTATTATTTTCAGTTTTAAAGTAACTATTCCAGTTCAAAGTTATAACCATGTCAACGTTCCAAGTTAACCTATTTTGGTAAACATTTTGTCCTTACCCACATAAGTTTTACGATCATTCAGTGAAATGAGCAATGTTCATTCTCAACAACAATAGATAAAATATCCAATATAATAATAAAAACTTACTTAGAAACAAAAAATGAAGCAAGAATGTAGAGAAGGCAAACTGATAATCTACTTTGAGAAACTGAAGCTCAAATTCTTTCTTATACTAAAAATTAGATCTTATATTCATGCCTTACTCAATTCTTTAAGTTAGAAAAATGATTTTTTTTTTACATTATTCGCAAAAAGTCATCTTAACTTACTATTTCAAAACATAGAAAATGAACTTTATTCAATTTTACTAATGTTAGTATAGCATAGTTAGTTAGTAATGTTAGTATATATATATATATATATGAATGACGTCAGTAAAATATGAAGATACCGGGAAAGATTTCAAATAAGTGATTTCATCTTACTCATCATTCCGTAAAAAGTTCAAAAAATGGTTTAAAATAAAATTGTTAAGCCATATTTCAAATGTGAACATTATTTGCTTAAAGTATCTGACTATTTATTATATTTTATTTTTTCATAAACTAAGATTTTCATCCTCATTTCTCTCAAGTATTAAATATAAATGTTAAGTATAAAAACTTATATATTTACGACGTCTAATTGACGCATTAAAGATTTAATATGCATTGATTATGTATACAATAATTAAAAAACCGAATCATTTGTAAACTGTAATTCAGAAAATTAGATAGCATTCCATTACCATTGAAGAAACTATAATTTCAACAATCATAGAATAATATCAAAAACCTCTGCAACGGTGGTTCAGAAGAAAAAATCTGTCTTAAAAAAGTAATTGATTTTGAAGACAAATTGCGTGATACCATCTGCTGAATGGTGCCTAAACAAATGAGATGTTGATTCGTAAGTCGGTTTTAATTGCTGCCGGTTCCGGTAGTCGTCATTTTGAGTTGAGTTATCGCCGTCAATAATACCTGGATTCCTCATTATACACTGAAAACTATGCAACAATCAGAACATTAAGTTTTTCCGGGGAATCTTCTCCGAAGACGAAGACAGTCTCATCGTCTGGAAAATTTATGACGACAGTTTTTGGGATGCGGAGGGAGTCATACTTATGGATTTCTTTAAAAAAGAAAAGAAAAAAAAAATGGCCAATACTAATTAAGTAATTCCCTTTCCTAATACAGGTACTTTTTGAACCAACCTCGCCGAAGTGTCTTGTATGAAATACATTTGAAACATATTGATGTATTTTCTAAAAATTTATAAATTTAATACATAAAGGCCTTTTAATGAAATATTTACCCTAAGCAAGGATTTTTGTAGAGTTGCCACATAAAACAAGTTGTTAAGTGTGAAATATTGAAAAATGAGTTTTGTATTATGTTGAATAAATCTAAGTAGTAAAAAAGGCATTACGCTGAAAATCATTGAAAATAATACTTAAAATAAGACACGCATAATTGCTTTTATTATTATATATTTTTTCATTTACACTTAAACAATATATTAGAGCTTTAAATTAATCATACAAAGTAATTGTTAGTTTTATCATTTCGCATTAGCTTGCACAATTAGTTGAGAAAAATGAAACTAAAACATAACTCTGTAAATAACAACTTTAACATTCTGTCACAAAATAAGAAGATAAACGATCAAAGAAAACTGTAGCATCTCATAATTAATTTCCGGTTCTTTCATTAATATTTTCTGCTAAGAGGGAATTAGTTTCGTCGAAGTTTGGTAGCAAGCCATAGTACATTGAATTCATTAAGTGATGCGTTGTGTGTAATCTAGCATAAATTGAAAAATGTATATTGGATAAAGAAATTGTATAGATTTGGATTCGATGATAATTTGAGTGTCGATGAGGAGGGAGGAGATTTGAATGCTGTTGACGAAATTTTAAACATATTGTAATATACGTACTTAAAGTAATTTGTTATTATCGGTTCTTTTGAAATTTTACTAATTTTAAAATTTTTACAATTCATTTAAATAGTTTTGAACATTTTTGACTGATTATTTATTAACGTCGCACTTAGAAGCAACACGAGGGCTATTGGCGATAGACCTCGTAATTTTGAACCTCGGTCAATTGACTAGCACGATACCCGAGTTTCCCTGCACTCCAAACTTCTACACCACGCCAAGGGAGGATTTAGAGCCACGTCAGGCCTAAAGTAATTCAGCGCTGCTACAGCGTGGATCTTTAGTGGCAACAAGACTCGAACCCACAGCTCAATAAATACATCGCAGGCCGTAAGCTCGCAACTATGACCATTCGGCTACCTCAGTCAAATATTTCTGAGAATTATATTAAGGAAGCATGAGTAAAAATATACAACTCTAACTACCATTCAAAAAATAGAAAGCTCTTATATATGAGAGTATGTGTGTATTCTGGTTGCTTCAGCTTACTAGTAGAGTTTATTTCATGTTTAATATTTATTAAGTCTTAGCTTACACAATCATTATCATTTTATCTGATTATTTTAAGACACATAGTCAGTTCTGTTGCCCAATATTTATTTGGTCAGAAATTCTTTTTATATTTTTCCTCCTTTGCAGATCGGTCATTTTAAAATAATTTCTAAAATCTGTTAGAAACATCCAAAAAGATTGAGCTGGAAAAAAATAAAGAAAGCTTCACAAAAAGAGAAATGGTAGATTGTAATTATATTTAAAATTCTTAAATATATATCAATTACATTGTTTGAATAGAACTCATTGCATTTGGACATAAAGTTCTGTCACAAATGTTATATTTAGAGAGATAGTTTTTTTGATTGGTTAAGTTTTTATTAACATCGCACTAAAAGTAACACGAGGGCTATTGGCCACGGCCCTCGTAATTTTGAACCACGGTCAAGTGACGCGGATGATATTTGAGCTGGCACCCCAATTTGTATTTTGTATTTATAAAATTGTATTAAAAATATGTAAACAAGAGTATAACTACTTATTTTTCAATAGAATATTAAATTGAGATGTGTGGTGTTTTTGATGATTGACGTTACTAATACTAATTCTATTAATTGCGCTCATTATCACTGAAAAGAATTGTCAAATTAAATTATCTGGTCATTGAAAAGATCTTGAGTTTATTTTTTTCCTCTCTACTCAAGGACCTCAAAAAACCTTTCCTTGGGCCTTTCAGAAATCCTTGCACCCCTCGTTAAGAACCTTTAATATAGCTCTAATTGAACATTTCTTACAAATCAAAAATAGATTTCTTCAGTTTAAAAATTTCTATAATTAAAATATAAATAACTTTTTTGTGACCTATTTTTAACAATAAAACTTTTGGAAACATAATGTTATCGTAACTCTTCTGAATAAATAATTTACACGGCATTTACGTCTTTGCTTCCGATTTTCAATTTTAAAAAAATCAAGTGAGAGAAGGGTGGTGGCAAAAAGAAATACCACCATGCTTAAATGAGCCCACGTGTAACAGTAGCCTTATGTATCCGACTTTCGTTGACATAAAAAGGTCGCTCTATGGTCGAGATAAACAAAGAATCAAAGAAACATGAAAAAAAAAAAAAAAAAAAAGAATATAGAATATGAAGACATTCCAGTCTTTCTAGACTTTTTCCATGCGATCAGATTCCCGTATAGAAGAATGAAGAAAAGAATCCGTAAATGATAAGTTTCCTCCGAACATGACAGCAAGGTATGAAGAAAAGGTTTCTCATCGATTTTCACCTAGAGGTAGTTATTACATCTTTTTCTTCCAAGAAATTGTAAGGTTTATTTCGTGGTGAAAAAAGAGGACCAAGTTTTCTTGGCACTTTCATGTTTTTTTTTTTTTTCGTTTAGCTATGAGAAGAAAAAGTAGAGGGAGAAAAAAAAGCCCTCAAGATTAAGGTATTCATTTTAGACCAATCTAAGGAATTTAAAAAGTATTGCCGAATAACCTCCACAACTTAATGCAGTGGCCATGGGCGTAGTCGGAGTATTATTTTGGAGAACTTCCAGTGTTTGATTCATAATTAATATTGTAAAGATTACAGTTACATGCATTTAATATTTAATTACTGTTATGTGATTAATTTACGCTATTTAAACTAACACTTTAATTGCCTAAAAATAAATGACTTTAATACCAATTTAATGTTGTGCTAAACACCGCGGATCTCTAACGGCGAAAATTATGTATCATATAATAATTTTAACACTTAATTAAAATGGTACATAATTTGTAGTTAATTGTACATTCATTTCATAAAAACTAGCTGATTATTCAAAGATAAATAAAGAGTAAATAATTTGTCCCAAATTTTGAATATCTTTTTATGAAAATAAAACCTCGTAGTTTTCGGAAGAATTTTAAATGTATGAAGTTGTGTTTGGATTTGGGTTTAGTTTTATTAATACCGTACAAGAAGCAACGCGAGGGCTACTGGCGAAGGACCTCGTAATTTTAAACTTCATATGAAGTTGCAAGAAAAAAATTATACAGCCATTTATATTTTCAGATTTTTCAAAATAATTGATTTTTATTTCTCAGTTAAAAATATCACGTTTTTCTATACATTTATTTCGGAGGGGGTTTTCTGGGATTCCAAAAGAGCCATGGTGTTGTTTTTAAGACATTAATAAACAATCAATCAATCTGGAGTCCAGAAATATCTTTGTGTCTGTACTTCCACTAGCCTTAATTAATACTATTAAATCACTACCCCCCTCCAAAAAAAAATTAGCAACGGATGTCATATTGTGTAAGCAATTACATTCTATAACAAAACAAAAAAACCCGATGCGTCAAGAAGAAGTTGTCCGATGGAAACAAATATTGGCGGATAGGAAAATTGTGTACAGATTAGAAAATGATTAAGATTTCAGAAAAATTGAAGGATTTATTTCAGAATTACATACTTACAAAGTAATGAGCTCATTAAGGTGTTGACCCATCTTTAGCCTGGATGCAAGCTGCTGCACGACGTGGCATAGTGTGATAAAGCTCCCTGATGGTCTTTTGCGGTATTTCTTGCCAAATTTACTCCAATAGTCGGTCATCAATATTCACTGGTAGATGCAGTCGCCTTCCCATCATATCCCAGATATGCTCGATTGGAGAGAGATCTGGCTGGCCAAGGAAGTGTTTGACAAGCTGTGAGGCAGTTCATAACAACACGCGTCTATGTGGTTTCGCATTATCTTGCTGAAAGATAAGGCCAGGATACTGCAAAAGGAACGATAGTAAAACAGGTCTCAGAATGTCATCGACGTACCGCTGTGCTATAAGTGTGCCTCTAATGACGACCAAAGGGGTCCGGGTATCAAGGGGAATGGCATCATAACTCCTGGTTGAGGGCCTGTGTGGCGTGCAACAGTGAAAGCTGGATCGGCTCGCTGCCCTAGGCGTCTCCAGATACGTCTTCGAAAGATCGTTAGGACGCAGTTGAAAGCGGGATTCGTCGTTAAACACTGTACGTCCCCAGTCAGTATCATTCCAACCTGATTGAGCCAAGCACCACTATAATCTGGCTCGACAGTGTGCAGGCGTGAGTGGCGAGTAGCGTAGCGATCGGTGCGAACGTAGATTTCACTGTATCAACCGTCTGTGACTGGTCCTGGTGGACACTCGTGTGTGGGTCGTACGTCTGATGGTTGCTAACGATGAATCAGGCGCTGTGACAGCTAATCTGACAATCATTCTGTCCTCCCGATCTGCTGTGGCTATTGGTCGACCGCTACCATCACGACGTTGAAATCTGCCATTGTTCACCCATTCTTGACAGCATCTTCTAATCGCCACGTCGCTTTGACCCATATGTCGAGAAATCCTCCGATTTGTCCAAACTGCCTCTTTCAATCCAATGATACGACTTCTTTCAAATTCTGACAGTTGCTGGAAATGAGCTCGAATCCGGCAGCGAGGCATTTTTCAGTCGTTGAAAGGTATCCTAAATCGCAATGCAACAGAAAATGTGAACATCAGATTGAGAATCACTTCTTATATACACCTGCTGAGTGCGCAGTTCCGATGCGCTGTAGCTCCCATTATTCATTCATTGGAAAGAAAAATTTTAATCATTTGCATGTTCGGTCCAAATGTGTTTGCATACGAAATTTCATTACAATTGGGTGACTCCTTGATGCGTCGTTTTTTTTTTTTTTTTTTTTTTTTGTTACTCAATGTAAATATGATGCAGACGTTATTTGTTGGAAATGAATAGTACTGCATGTTTTTAAATTAAATCCTTTTGTGGTATGGTAACGAAAGAAATTTTTTTCCCTTTTGCTTTTTGGAATTCATATTTATTTTAATCTGTTGTTCTAAATATTGAATAAAGTGAAACAGTGTAGAAGTGTGAGTTAGTTCCAGTTATTTTTAGTAACCAGCACTAATATTTAGTGGTCCATTGAGCCGGATTGAAATTACGGAGTTATTTTCAATTGGAGATTTAGTATTGCAAATAATTTTATGTTGAACAAACTGGTAAATTTTAAAGCTTTATTCTTATTTACTATTGCAGATTCGAGCTGAGGTCAGCGGTTATTTTCTTCATTATCACTGACCTGAATATAAAAGTTCAAGAACGCAGGAAAAGAATGAATAGTCTTTCAGTTGCTTTCAAATTGTTCTTATAGCTAGATAACTTACTAAATATTTAAAGTGTGGTAATTTCCTGTCTATTATTATTTGTATAGTAGCAAAAAAGGTCATAACTATGATGTTATCGCCAGGAAGAGAATACAAGAAGTAATGCTGACTGAGTTAAAACAATTTCTATTCAAACAATTTGAATTTAACTAATTTTACTCAAACTTAACACAATCAACTGCAATCTGTAACTGTACCTGATTTTGGCTATTGATTGTTTATTAACATAGATCTCAGAGGTAGCACGAGGATTATTTGCGATGGACCTTATTATTTTGAACCTCGTTTATATATTTAACAGCTTAAGTCTAATTTTATGATATTGTTACTTTACTTATCTTCTATTTTATCAAGATAAAACTGAATAGTATGTTAGAAATACGTTTATAATATTGTAATATCGAATAAATTCAATTTTAATTTTCATTCAATTGTTTGTGTTAAATCCTTTGCCATTAAATTCAGTAATGAAACGATTTCTACGAGATTTCTATTCGAGTTCTATTCATATATTAAATCGTCAATTTTTATTAGAGAGAAAAAGAATTCATGTAATTAAAAAGTATTCAAAGGGAGAAGAATATAAAGCTCTCAGTTACTATTTTAATGAATATATCCAAATTAAAGGGAATTAATAATTAATGATTATATTTTCTATGGTTCATTTTAGTTATAACTGAAAATGAATGTTAAATCATAGGTTTTCATTTTTGGTGAAACAGCAGTTTTTTTTAAAAAAAAAAAATATTCCTACATTTTTTTTACTTACAGAGAACTATAACTCGTATAAAATTATAAATATATAATAATATAATAGTATAAACTCCAATAAAATTCTTATATTATAATAATATAAATTCCAACAAAAAAAGAAAATTACTCGCAAATAATAATTAGACATTGAGATAAGCGAATAAATTCTTTTACATACTCCATTTCTCCCTCAGACTTTAAATGGCACTGTATTAATTAATTTTTTCACTTTTAATCAATTTTAAATAAATTATAACACTCTATAAGGATTCATGTTACATACCGTTTTAAAACTTCTGTAATTAAAATTGGCATATTTAATAGGGAAATTTTTCATAAGACAAATAACAATTATTATTTCATAAATGTATTTGTTTTAGTTTTTATTTTATTTTATCAACATTAATACACAGAATTACGTGACTCTACACATTCTAATAATTTTAAAATTTACAGTCAGAGTTAAAATCAATGCATATTTACAGATGTCGACTAAAATTTCCGTAGTGAAACGCTGCCGTTAACTATAAATCCCCTAATCATCCAATGGTTTAGAATGAGTACTGTAGCCAAACTTATGCAAACTAGCCACCCATGACCAAACATAAATAATCATTTCAATGCCGTCAAATACATAGCAAAATGCATAAATCAAAATTCCGCGCCATCGATTTTTCATCTTTCGGGGAAGACCGTCTTAAAGGGACCATAAATCCATCATCACTCTTGTCTTGGTGTTCTCCTTGGAAGAGGCATATAATACAAAAGAGTTCCCTTTTGCACTGGATTTTACTCACTTAGCAGATTGAGATCGCAAACTATACATCAAAAATGTGCTTGGATCGAGTTGTTGCGCATTTTTCGTCTAAATTGTTCGTATTTTCCCTGAGAGAATAGGTTGAAATCCCTAGATTTCCCATAGGGTCCCATAAAATGGGTTTTCTATGCTTCTTATGTGGTGTAGGAGTTAAAAGGCTTGACTTTCTCACGTCCGTCATCATTATGGGTTTGAAAAAGAGACGTGATGTTCTAGATAGTCATTAGCGGAAATGGATGAAGGTGATTGAATGGAAGCATGGTAAAATAACAACCGATTAATAAAAGATATCTCGTGTTGGTGGTTTGTGTAGAATAATGAATGAGTCTATTTATTTTGGGGATATAGCTGCTTTGATTCATCATTCAATAAATACCGTGAAATCCCGAGAATATTTCTTTTTTCTTTTCATGCAACTGAGTAACCTCCTTAATTCATAAAGGTTACTTATAATTGAGATAATAGATATTTTTGTTTTTAAACACTGTTTCATATTGACTCTTAATACTCGTTGAAGTTGAGTTTTGAAGGCGCCTATCTTGCGTAGCGTCCTTCAAACCAGTATGTGACTTCGATATTCAATGGTGGGAGGTAGAAGTTTTCATGCTATTTTTGTTTCCTTAACTTCCTCGAGATTGATTGTTATAATAGATATCAAGAGTATGAGAAGACATTTATATGGCCTAATCAGTACTAAGTGTGTAGAATAATAATAATAAATATGTGAGAATCTGGATCAAGGGATTGAAAGTTTAGAAAAAAAGATACAGGAAAATTGAAGTTACAATCCTTTATTTCTGAATTTTCGTAATCTTTTAAAATATGCAGAAGAGTTCTTTTCAATGACTTTATGAGAAAATCTATTTAATCGTTGAACCAACTTAAAATTGTATTAATTTAACTTGTTATACAGAAAAATATTGGACATTTTTATTCAAATTAATTTATTTAAATGCTTTTAATGATATTCTGTAATATATACCACTGACCTTCCCTTTTTAAGTACATTATTCCTACTTTATTTTCTATGACCAGTTTAAATTTTTATTTGATTAAAAGTTCTGTGGATTTTTGTAATGTAATTTCTTAAAACTTAAATTTTAGCAGATTTTTCCCGATAATTTATATTCATATAATCTTATGGTCATAGAGACCTTAAAATGCCTCAAATGTAGTTTGATTTTGCTCTTGAAAATTAGAGGGCGCTTCTTTGGTTTTATAAACATATTATTTATGAGAATTTGACAAAAAGAACAACATATAATTTTCATGTTATTAAATTTTATACTGTTTTCTATCTTCAGCTTCAATGCTTCATAGCCTGCTTTGGCTCTTGCGCCATTAAAATCCACGGTCACTCACACTCAGCTTCAATGTTAATTGTTTTATCTTGGAAAATATTTTGTAATATTTTGACTCAGATATCCCATGAAGATTCAGTGCCAGAAATTATAACCAACTAACCTGAATAAATAGAATATTTGGAGACTGAAATTTAAAATCATTATCAAACGTAGTACCACAAAAAAAAAAAAAAAAAAAATTTTTTTTAAAAAAAAATTTTTTTTTTTTTTTTTTTTGGAGAGGGGGAATTTCAGTAAACTTTCCTCAAAATCTGCTTTACTACATAATAAAATGAAGTTATTTTCTATGCAGTGAACATAATTTTGCTAATAAACATTTTCTAGTTTTGTATGCACACAGCACAATATTTGTAAAAAATTAAGGGAAATTTAAGTCATAAACATTTAAGTTTTATTAAACTCAAATTTTGAAATTTTAATTATATTCAGTACATAGAATGTTATGTCTATAAGTAATAAGGCTTTTTTATTTTAAAAAATTTGAATTGATATTATTAATAGCTTGATAGTATCCCAGTCGTAATCTATTGGCAAAAGATTAAGAGCCCATGTGAGAACGTCACATCCTCGAACTTATTGTCGGAAGTATCCCACAATATATGAACGAGCGTTGTCTTGCTAACCAATAGCACCTGGGTGACTTGATAGCATATACAGTACAATCGGCGTTAAGATGTTATCGACGTAACTGTTGGCCTTACAGTGACTCTCGTCAACAGCAATGTCAGAAGTTCAAAAGCCTTTCTCAACCAGCCAGAAGATATGTCTTTTCAGCCTGGTTGATAGGACCGTCAACTTCGGACCCACTGGTCCAGGGTTCGAAACAACGCTACTGCACTCAAGGTTACCAAACATCAACTATCTCCCCCTCCTCGGGGACGGAAAACCACTGGCCGCCGAAGCCTCTTTAAAACAAATGCCGGATTGGACGATGGCCTGGCTGCCTCCATACGTGCGTGTGCTGGTCATCAACATTAAGATTAAAGCGGGCTTTATTGATCAAGATTTCATGTCGGACCTACTCGTTTTGACCGAGATTGGTAAAAATTCAATGGACACTGCCTATGCAACCGGCGTCAGTGGTGGGCGTGTTAAATGGACATCTGCTCTTAAATTCAGAGTAGGCCAATTGTTTCCGAGTGGTTTTTCTTTGATACATCTGAGTGCTTAAGATGGTGGTAAAAGACGTCGAATCTATGACAACGACATCGCAGGTGCTACGTGGCCGTTCGTTTGATTGTGTGATCCTCCCCTTTAATTGTGTTCATGGTATGTCTTTATCCTCCATGACAGATAACTATTCGTTCCTTGATACATTGTTGTCAAAACTGAGCGACAATTATATCGCTCTTACAAAGGTGACAACCAGTTTGCCTATTCTATCAACCTACTTCACTGAGGCCTACTATACAATCCCTCTCAAAGTCCGTCAACTGTTCGTTCTGCTACGTGATACGTCTCTAGGACATCTCTAGTCACAACACAATATCTTGCATCTAATCCGCCACCTCGACTCAAATTCCTTTACGATGTAAGCACTTGTTCTTTCAATCGGTTCCTACTGTACATCTCATATCTTCCGTGTCTCATTGGCATCGAAAGTTTAATCATTTATATATTCAGTTTCGTAATTGTGGCTCAATTTTTTCTGGATGCCTAATGCATAAAACTCTCTACATAACATTCATCAATGTGATATTGCATAATCTACATCTATTTTTGCTTATACGTGTTCTGTTGCACTACTTTTCCCCGCCTCCTTGTTTTTGAAGCACTTGCTCCTTGGTAATTGCTGTTAAGGGTGATGTTGAATTTACTGTTCTATTGAGTTGATTCAGTTAAAAATTCTTTGGTACACCTTCTGATAGTAAAAACATTAAGTACCTTGCCATTAAATGAATCATATATATATATATATATATATTGATAAAAATATAATCGATTAATTTTTTTAAATTTACCTTCTTAAGAAATTCCACAAAATACTTTTAGAACATTTAATATTGCAGATAAGCCTACTTCGTTTATGAATGAGAAGAAACTATATGCTAATCATAACTTCGACGATATAATTGAGTAAATATTTCAGCATATCTATAATATAATTACAGAAAAGTTTCAAACATTTATGGTCACACAGAAAAAAATATCCACCTACGCAAAACTTCTTAACAATAATCTGAACAAATGCATAACCATCTCTTTCATCATGATATAACCAGAACGAACTCATCTAATCTTTTAACCTTACCATCAATACCATTCATTTCTCAGATTTACTTATCCAAATAAAATGTCCCCCAAACCTAATACCATCTTTTTCTTGATATGGCATAAAGTTAACTCTCAACCGCGAAACGGACCGTAAAATTTCGGAACCGGCCTCCAATGTGTTGTTGGGGAAAGGGGAACCGCAAAAAAGGAATTTATGATATGGGCACAAAGAAGAGCTTCCGTGGTATATGTGTGCCAACTCGTCCAGTGGAGTGCCTTCAGATGATATGTTCTGAAGGTCGATGATTATGTGGGTTTGTCGGAGACCATGAAGAAAGGAGACAAACTGGCGGCAGAGTATGTTTGTTCCATTATTAAGTATCGGACGATCTAACAGGTATTGATTTTGCAGTTACCGTCTTTCTTCTATGCTCTTTAGCTGTTGAAAGAATTCCTTTTTCTCAGTAAAAGCATTTGCATCATTTTGTCGGAGCATATGATTTTTTGAAACTCGCTTGTTGTACAGAGATAATACAGTTCGCATTTACTTTTTCACGTCTCAGTGAAAGAAAGAAAATGATAAATGACTCTAAATGGTTTTCTGTTTTATCATCCTACTTCGTTTTTACCTTTCTGCTGTTTGCAATTTCAGTAAAGTTCTTCTTCGTTTACCAATTTTGTCCTGCTTAGCCTGATTTCAATTTTAAAAAAGAAATATTGGATTAGGCTTTTGAAGGATTTTTCCACCATTGATTCTGTCAGATCGAAACCTAAGTTAATGTAATATATTTCCTAAATTTTTATTCTGTTCTAATGATATTCCATACAAAAACTAATTTGAAGAGAACAAATGATAAATTTGGTATTAGGAGCTTTGCCTCAACCTCAAACGAGTAATTTGTTTGCTGCACAGCATGCCTCGTCCGCATGTGGTGCGGGCATCACGTGTTTCTGATTATTACGTATAATTTAATCTTGTTTCTTTTTTGATTCATAAATGACATTGCTCTGATCCGCAGAACAAATTTTCTCGTGTTTTTTTTTTTTCTTCTTGCGCTTTGTGATGGTTATGAAACGTGCGTTTTCGTTTGGGTGTTACATATTACAGTTCGTGAAACTTTCGCTTAAGCTTAGAAGAAAATTATTATACTTTTATTAGCTTATGAAAAATTAATAACTGATCTTACGAGTTTTATTTTAAATAGGTTACATTCTTAATTTTTGTGTGAACCAAAAATTGATGATTCTGACAATAGCAACAGTGACTGGGGAAATTCTTTTCATATCGATATTTTTTTACTGACCTTCGAATGATGATGAAATAAGTTCGAATGATTATTTCCAAGAGGCTCAAAATCTCTGCGAAATTAATGTAAAAGTTCTCCAACTGATCCGTCAAAGATTGCCATTTTTGGCACTTAATTATCATGACATAACTCATTAATTTATTGAATGAAGTATCAAGATATGGAAAAAAGGTTTACTACTCATACCTCCCATGTGAAAAAAAATCAACATTGAAAGGTTTTGATAATTTTTTTTATCATTATATATAGACATTCTTCATTTCGGGACAATAAATGTTTTTTTACGTACATTTTGTCTCTAAATGTAATTTTCTTATAATTCCGGCAATAAAAAAGATTTTGGACAAGTTTTCTGAAATGTCTTGAGCTGCAAAGCGTTTTAAGATTTTTGACAGAATTACTGGTTATTTCATCATTTAGTATATTCATACAATATCCTCATTCACGAAATAAATTATGGGAATATATTAAACTCACCATCATTATTTGTATGTGGAGAGGCTAAACTAAAACTCCTGACTTTGCTTCAAGGCCATCGTAAAGAGAAACGGAAGTGCTAAAGTTCTGGTAATTAGAATTTATTTCTGGAATTAATTAAACGGTGATTCAAATATAAACGAGATATTTTTTTAAAAAATATCTTTTCTAAAATATTACTTGTCAAAATTATGTCAACGTTATTTTGAAAAATATCTCTTAAGATCTACACACTTTTTCCAAAGTAAAAAGTAATGGGAATTTTATTTATGCCTTATAATTCAAAGAAGTCGAACGTTTGACGTACCAATTGCGCACAAACTCTGCTCCTTCGTTGAATTAAAATCTTTATCTTTCTAACTCTTTTTTGAGGGACTTAATAATCAGTGAGCGCTAAGTTCGAACTTTAGAATGGATGTTTGAGTGTTGTCCAGTGAAATCTCTTTAATTTTTCTTGTGTTACGCTAGATGTGACGGGTTTTATTTTATCCTAGAGATGGAGATCATTGCGGATAGGAATAGACTGTCTTTTGACCGATAGGCTATTTTAACCTTCTGCAAAAGCTCACGATAACATACGGGGCCACGGTAGCCTAGTGGTCATGGACTCGCGACCGGCAGTTTTCGTTGAGTCGTGTACCCGAGCTCTGATGCCACTAAAGACCCGTCAAATAGCCGAGGATTATGTACGTTAAATTTATCGAGGCTTAAAGTCCTCCTTTCGGCGTGGTGTGCAAGTTTAGAGAGGGAGCTGACGACTAAGATGTCGACTTATACTATTTTGCTCGATTCTATTAACTTAACGCTTTAATTGTTGGATAAATTAATCGAATTTTTTTTTTTATCATAATGCTAACACAACAATGATTTTGCGTAGCTTTAGTGTTTTGAAAAATAGAATATTAGAATTATTGTAGCTTTATAAATCTAACAATAATTCTATAATTTTACATAAATTAGCAAAAGAAATATTTGAATCCACCAAATGTAATAAGTTTAATGATTAATTGTAGTAAAAGTTTTTGTATGTTTTTTTTAAGTATGACTTTTCCCAATGGGGTTTACATTCAAAATATTTCATCAAGTTACAGATGTATTTATAACGTAACAAACATCAAACTTTAATAAAATTACTCAATATATTGCATGAAATAGAACAAATACATAGCATTTTTACAGTATGTCCATGTGCTTAATTCTGATAGTGTTAAGAAAAATTTCTTTTACTGCATTATTAACAAATGATCAGTGTGAATTTGCCCTTTTTTTTCCTTAACTGTGAATTCAATGCCTTCTGAGTGGACTAGAATTCGCAATTCAGATGTAAGAAATGTTGATTACCTGTGAAAAGGATGGCTTTCATAAATAGGTGTGGCAGCGGTAGCCTAGTGGTCATGGTTTCGGATTCGTGGCCGGTGGTTTTCGTTCAGTCGCGGGTTCAATCCTTGGTCGCCAAAGACCCGCTGTGTAGCCGAGGCTGATGCACGTTAAATCTGGGCCCAAAGTCCTCTCTTTGGCGTGGTGTGGAAGTTAGGAGAGCGTGGTGTCAGCTCAGGTGTCGTCCTCGTCACTCACTAGGTCCGTCGCCAATATAGCCCTCATGTTGCTTCTAGTGCGATGTTAATAAAAACTAAACTAATTTTCAAAATCGGTTCTATATTAGATCGAAGTTCCAAATAAAGAAATTTATAGAACAGACATATTTGACATAATTCATTTTGCTTATTTCTATGATGCCACAAAATAATTCACATAGAGTATAATATACTTTCTCTATTAAATTTTAATATGAAACAAGAGGACGTCGGCTCCCTATCTCTTGGACTTCATTCTACATGGAAGTCATCACCATGTCTTCGGGTCTAGACAGTCTCGCTTGGCGCGTAACGCCTTATATTCTCTTCAGTTTCAGAACCCTCAACAACCCGGAAATTTCATCTACATAGAAGTTACCAAACACCAAACATTATATAAAAATCCATCTGTCCATGACTGGACCTTTGCTAATTCTACCATCGGATTTCTGACACTTTCAAGAGATAGATGGGACCAAATGGTCCACTCAGGGCTCTCTAGTGGACACTTGAGGAGCCTTAAATTCTTGAACGGACGCAAGACTTTCGCATCTTGCATGCCTGAAAATGTCGATGACAGATCTCATCACCTATTCTACTATGGTAATAGACTTTAACCGAATCTATAGTCTCATGAACCAGGTCCAGCCTGGTCCATGAGTTTTACTAAGTTGCATAAGTAATAACGATATAAAAATCTACCTTTCTATAGTAATTCAGAATTCCAATAACTCATTTTGTGTGAATTACGGACATTGAACCACTGAACTTTAAAGTATCGGAATAATAATAAAATATTTTATTCGGGCTATTGGTTACTTATAATAAGTTTAAGACTGTGTGATCTACTATAAAACAATTGAAATTTCCCCAAGTTAAGGGTAATTGAGCTCTGAAGCTTTCTAGCAATATGGCGTTTATGATAGCTGAGTGGTAATGGTCGCGAGTTCGTGGCTCCGCGATACTCAAAGCAAGTTGTGTGATCAGCCCTTTTGTGCGGAATAATATGGCTGCTACTCGTTAGATGCAAGATATAGTCGAGAATATTTCTACGTAAAATTTATTGAATGAACCTTAAAAATATCATCTAAAATTTCTTATGCATTTATCTCATTGTGACACTTGTCTCTGAACGTAATGTTTATATAAGTCCTTTAGCAATTGTTTGAATTGACTGCGTACGCACTCTTTGAATTTATCACGCAAATGAAACCGTTGTCCCCACAATTCTTTTATAGGCTCACCAAAAATGTGAAGTCCAATGGGAACTAACCTAAACCATAGGGTGGTAGGGAAGGGAGTGACTCGAGACTTCCCAATCGAACTATTGCAAAAGTTCCTTTGTTGCGTTGGTTGTGTATGGCATAGCATTATCGTGTCGTAGGCCCTTGTGCAACAACCACTAGAACTTTAACCGTGAAATTTCGATTTGATACCCTTCTTAGGCCTCGTTAACATCTAAGGATACCGCTGAACAAAGACTATAGCTTCAGGGATTCGACAAAGATTTGTCTTTTGCGATCGAAGAAAAACGAAATGAATTAACACAGCAACTGCTCTCTGTAATAATCCTTTCCCCGTCATTTGCCGAGCATATGAGGGATGGATAATAAATAGCGAGACTGACACCTCTTCAGAAGAAGTACGTATGCGCCAAACGACAGCTGTTTAGCGTGAAGCCTTCTCTTTCGAATGTAGTGTCTCTCGCTTCTATGAACAAATCCATATAGCCATAGCCTTCTCTCGCATTAGAATTGTTTTTTGTTTCGCCGAAATAATGATAAGTGTAACGACAGATGAAGATGATTCACGCCCAGGTCGTCCTTTCATGTCAAAACTGGATGGCAATATCGAACAAATGAGTAATCTGGCTCAATCTGACCGTTGGTTCAGTCGGTGATTGCTGAAACTGTAGGAATTGACAAATAATCCATATGGCAAATTTTACATAACAATTTCAACATGTAAAAAATGTGCGCCAAAATGATTCCTAAGATTCTCACGTTTGATCAACAAAAAGCTCGCAAAAATGTTTATACTGAAACTTTGAATGCCATTGAAAATAACTCAAACTTAATGGAAAGAATAATAGCGTCTAACGAATCGTGGTTTTTTTTTCCTTATGACTCTGCTAATTCATTCAACTGGAAAATCCCACCTTCACCGAGAGCCAAACAAACTCGAATGAGCAAATCAAAATTTAAAGCAATGATAATTGTTTGTTTTTTTTGCGATATTCATGGGATTGTGTACCTTCACAGGTTTCCTGAGGGTCAAACTATTATTCAACATTACTACCTTCACGTTCTTCCTTAACTCCGTGAAAAAATAAGGAAAAAACAACCCGAATTACGAAAGGACAAGTCATTCCACATTGTCTGTCAAGAGATTTCTAGCCAAATACAGCATCCCAGTGTTAGACCATCCGCCATATTCGCCGGATCTTGTGCCATGGAACTTTTAGTTGTTTCCTAAGGTCAAATCTGTGTTAAAAGGAACGAGATTCGAGTGAAGCTGGGAAAAAAATTGCGACACGCGTTCTGAAGGAACTGATAGAAGACTTCCCGCACTGCTTCGAATAATGGAAAATTTGAATGGAGCGTTGTAGGGATAGGTTTAGTTTTTATTAACGTCGCACTAGAAGCAACGCGAGGGCTATTGGCGACGGACCTCGTAATTTTGAACCACGGTCAAGTGACGAGGACGACACCTGAACTGGCACCCCCTATCCTAACATCCACACCACACCAACGGCCCCGACAGATTACAAACTACACGGCGGGTCTTTGGCGGCTAAGGCTTGAATCCGCGACAGAACGAAAACCGCCGACCACGAATCCGAAACCTTGACCACTAAGCTACTTGAAGGAGAAAATAAATAAATATGTTGATATTTTACAACGTCAGTCTTGTTATTTGATAGCCACACCTTGTATAACGCTATCTAGCAATTGAACGTTCGCAAATCTCTTACGTCACACCGCCAATTACATTTCAGGCTCTCTCAATAACTCTTAACACCATAATTTTGGAGCAATATATTTTGCTTCGTTATTCATTAATAAAACTAGGGTCTTTCTTTAGTGTAGTATAGCAGGTGGAATAGTTAGGTACCACTCAAGTGTCTTCCTGATCATTTTAAGGTGGTTTATAATTATGAGGTCCGTTGCCAGTAGCCCCATGATGCTCTAATGTGAATAAAATTAACAAACTTCTCACGGCATGATTTGAAAATTTGATGATTGAGATATTATCTCGGATGTCGTCTTATCATCTGATGTTTGTTTAAAATTAAATGTTCTTTTTCCATTCCCTTGTTTTAAATCAAATAAGAAAAATATTAAGGACAAAGCTTATTTTATTTATCTTATAGATTACATCCTTAGTATAGTAACATTACATCACTATAATAGATAAAATGTTAATTAAAATTGTTAATATTTACATGTTGAACATATTTAGGATTATATGCTAAATAATTAAAACAGTAACATTTCACTTTATTTAAATTTAATCATTCATTTCCAAATAATGGTTTAATTTTAAATTCGTTGAATTTTTGGCTTTATATTTAGTTATTCTGGATCAATTTATTAAATTTCTCTTTCATAGTCCATTTGCAGTTATGTCACAACTGTAATTTAAGATAAAATAAACAGAAACGTAAACAAACAACTCTTTTTTTTTCTCCCCCTGTAATCCAAAAAGCAGAGCTCAAAATACGAAATACTTTCAATAAATTTTCAACGGTTAATTTTTCTTTTCTTATGTTTGATATCATTGTCAGACGTTTATTTGCTCCATTTTACAAATTAGTATATCCTATAATAAGACAGTTAAATTGATTAATTGCGCGTAAAACATTAGTTACTTTTGCTTACGCTTCATGAAGGAAAAATTCTTCAAAGAAGCAATTGAAAAAATATAGAAACTGTTTTAACAGCTTCATAAATCTATTGGATTTTCTTTTGAAACGACGAAGAGGGGTTATATATAACTGAATTGCTGTATTAATATAATTTTTGTTCCAAAGTTAAGATAGCATAATAGTTTCCAACAATTTTTTTAGAATGCTTATACATAATAATAAAACAAGGTTTGGTTTTTCACTGGGTATTCTTAAAATTATTTTTATCAGTTTAATAATATTTTACGTTCCACAGAATTTTTTTTATTTGTGCAATATTTATACAGTCCCTCGTTTAATGGAAACACATGTTCTTAGAAATTCGAGATAATGGCAAATGATCTGTTCCCATTATTTTGTCGTTTGGACCTAGCAGCAGTTGTTTCTCGGAAACTTGTAACAACATCGCCTGACATGAATTTTCTTAGAATCTTTTAACTTTTGAATTTCACTCGAACTCTTACTCCGTTCTTTATTTTCTTTCCGAGAACTTAAAGCGTCGGAACTCGCTGACAAGTGCCTTGGGAAACAAACGATTTTTTTTTTTTGTTAGTTTCTTGTTCATTGAAACAATCTTTTAAGTCGCGAATGTGACAATGGATAGTTTCTGGATAATTTGCTTTGAAGCGAATTATGCGCTTTTCTTCCGGAATTACGACTGAGAAAATTGTGCCGTAAAGAGTTAAATTCATTAACGTATTGTTTAATGGAATAAAATGATTTATATGTATGCTTTCTTTATCATTTTAAAGGTGAATTCCAAGAACATTCTTAAGACTATATGTCTCCTTTTTTAAAAAAAATTCAATTCATAAACCATAACTTTTGACTTTATTTGGTACGTAGAATAATTTAAAATAATTTTCAATAACAAATGAAAAAGTTTTTTGCAAAGTTTTGCAAATAACAAATGTAGCCATCGAAGATGTGCTTTTTTATATATATAATTTTTCTAAATTACGCAATTAAATATAAGAATTAAAGTAAACAATGAAATATCGAGAAATTGACAGTAATAAACTTTTCCGATATTAAAATTAAAGGAAACTATGATTTATTAAATTCAATATTTTTAAATGAATGTAATTAAAATTAAAGCAAATGATAAATTATTAAATTGAATATATTTTTAATCTAAATGTAATTAAAATTAAAGCAAACGATAAAAAAAAAAATTGAAAAGTAATCTGGTACGCGCGAAAAGTGGTCCGATTAAAATAATAATGTGTTGTGTGGCTAATATATTAATTTAGTCTTATATAGAGAGGGTAGCTGCAGTATTCTAAAGTAGTATAGTCATTTCCGAGGCTGTGGTAGTCGAGTGGTCTTAGTCACGAGCTCACGGTCAGGGTTGTAACCGTCAAGTCGCAGACTCGAGTCCTGTTGCCTCTTAAGATCCGGGAAATGTTGCACGTTAAATATATCGAGGCTCACTCTGTTGGTGTGATGTACACGTTTTGAGATGCAGCCAACTCAGGTGTCATCCTCGTCACTTGACCAAGGTTCAAAATTCCTTGATTGACCAAGGTTCCAAATTCAAATTAAAGTCATTTAAGAAATTTTCAAAGGCGTGAAAATAGTTACTTTCCACATAATACATAAATTCAAGTTGCATAAACGAGCGAAAAATACTATTTGTGTGAATTTTTTTGGAACACAATTATTATATTTTACTGAGTAATAATTCTTGCAAACATTTTATAATGATGTAAACCCCGATTTTTGTAGCTTTTGTAAGGCTTAATACTTAAAAATGTAATATTTTCTCTGAAACTCGTCCTAAAATATAAAGGAAATACATCTCTAACACTTTATAATACCTTTGTAAATATTTTTAATTTTTTTACGTATTAATAACCTCTTTGAGAAACTGAGATAGATATTTATAAGTTTGAAGAAACAGTGCCATAAAACATGAGTTCAGAAACCTCAAATACTTATAAGAATAAACGAAAATATTGCTTAATGTGACTTTGCAAATGTTTAGTCTTTCTTGATAAACGTTTTAAAACCTAATATATTACTATATTTTCATTCAGTGAAAGAGGAAAAGACATACTATAAAAATAAAATATTTTTTTCTCTTATTCAAAGTTTAATGTTTTTAAAATGGTATATTCTCTTTCATATAAGGAGTAATTTTATTGGACAAACGAATATAGAAAAACGTAATATCTTAAAGCTTAGCAAAATAAAATATAATATTTGACCTTTTTACACACCCGTTTTTGGACAGTATTTTCCTTCTACAATGTGACTTTTTTTTCCCGGAAAAGCCATAATAGCAGAAATAGGACTGTCATCTTCGTGCTGACAGTTCCGAACTGAAAAACGCTGACTTTATATTTCCTAACTGCCAATATGAAGGAGGAAAAGGAAAACTTCTTATTGCTTTCCTTCTTCGAGACGCAGAAAATTTTTTTATTGTCACATGCACTATACAAGATGTTTTATAAGTTTTTGGCAGTCAGTTTTATCAGTCTTGCAGTTAAAAAAGCGTGATAGTACGAATATGTTCTACTCTTAGTTGAAACGCACACGACATAAAAAGAGCAGGAGGAAAAAAATTATTTCTTACCATATCTTCGTCAGTTTTGATTCTTTGTGATTGAATATTGATTGATTTATGAGGGATATGGATAAAAAAAAAGCTATTATCCTGTTATCGAATATTTTATCTTTTACTAAAGAAAAATATGGTAAATATTCTAATCACTGGATTATATGTGAAAAAAAAATTCATGAAATGAAATTTGAAACATGAAATTTGAATTAAAGAGCGTGCAAAAATGTCATTTAAATATTAAATTTGATCTTACTTGTGATATTGGCTATTTACTAATGATCCTGATCATGCCGGCCGGCATTGATTGATTGATTGAATTTTTTGTGGGATATGGAGCAGCAAAGGCTATAATCCCGTTTAAAAGATATATTTCCTTCAGTAGAGCGGCCGGTATTGTTTCTGTCGAGCAGTGGATTTGAGTCCTGATGCTTTTTAAATATCTATCGTGTGGCTGGGTTGATGCGCATTAAGTCTATCGGTGTGGAAGTTTCAGAAGTGGGATGCCAGTTCAGATGTCGTCTTCGTCACTTGATCTTGTTTCAAAATTATGAGGTCTATTGCCAATAGCGCTCGTGGAGTTTCTACGTTAATAAAACAATCTATTCATCCATCAACAGTAATTACGCTGTTATTCGCCAACAATAATACATTATTAAAAATAAATTTAGGAAACAGATCTGAAAGCACTTGCAGCAAAAATCTCCTTGAACTCGACTCCAAAAATTTTAAGATCACCACTATTCCAAATATATTTAGTGTGGTTTTTAGATTAAATATTTTCAGCGCTAATTTAAGTCAAATTAAAATTTTCCTAATAAAGGACATATTTATTCGAGACACTTAGAGACAAATAGCATAAACTTAAAAATAAAATACCTTGAGATAACTAAGGAATCAGTTTCATTATATATATGATTAATATTTATTTATTTCATTATATGTGTGTATATGAGTTTAATTAAACAAATGCGCATAATTACTTGAAAAAATAATTGAACTCTGTCTTGTTATAGATAATGATATATTGAGTTTTTGCAAAAAAAAAAAAAAAAAAAAAAAAAAATGTAAGTTCGAATACTTTTACCTACATTTATTACTTATACCAAAATGCGAATTTATTCTGAAAGGAAAAGTGAGATTTTCTCAATCTTTATCTCAAGTAGTTTTATAATGCATCTTATATATTTAGTGATAATGTAGTAATAGTCAATCCATCCAACAGTGAAAAATCCATTAATATTTTTAATTCACTCTTGCCATTTTATCCATTTTTGAACAGGGACGATTCTCGAATAGTGGAGATATTATTGTTCTGAATATGTAACATGTTTTTTTTATATTTCTTTTAAATGCGTATTTAATTATCTAATACAGGGTTATTCAAAAAGAATTTACCGATTTCAAAATTCCATTCAAAAATAAACAACTTATAATTATACATAAAGCATGAATACAAAGGACAATTATGGAAGTTCTATATTGTGAACAATAAATAGCGTTCGTGCGTTCTTCGCCCCACTGGGCCACGAAAGGTTCTTCGTTTCCTCAACATGGAGCTACCTTGCAGTTGGATCGGTTCAACAGACGACTTGATGTTACACACCTGACCACCAAGGTCACTTGATATAACCCTTTCGTAAGAATATCAATGTAATGGGCCGGCTCCAAATACTTCTAAAAAGTGAAACTAGAGTAAAATAAACTCCATGCTTTACCAACAAGATTGATTTATTGCATTTGTGGCATCGAGAATTTATTGAATTCAAACTTTTATTTCTGAAAAGAACACAGAAACACTACATTGTCGTCAAGAGTAAATTATTATTATTTTTTTTTAAAAAAATATATATAATGAAACATACAGATATAAAATTACTAATGAAATTTCCCCCTAGATTTAGAAAATATGTTCCCTGTATTGTTGAATATTCAATGCTCATAATGTCTGTTATTCCCTTAGTTATCATGGTTACAGCTAGAGATGAAAATGAATATCGCCTGACTAAATATCTTCTTTCCAACTACGACAAAAGTGTCCGACCAGCCAGACACACAGCAGAGCCAGTAAATGTCACGTTTGGACTTGCCCTGACGCAGATTATAGATGTGGTAAAGTTCCATCTTTTTTGCTTATCTTGTTTATTTTAAGGTGTCAGAATAATAATTAATTACAATTTTCTAAAACCTGTATTGTTAAGAGAAAGTGACTTAATTTTTTAAAATTCAAAATCGTGGGGTATGTTTCAGATGAATGTATTGATAGATATAAATATAATATTAAATTAAAAATTTTATTTTGAAGAAAATTAAAATTGAAGAAAAAACGATTTATGCAAGTTATACTGCTTTTAAATTTAAAAATAAATACTTTTCTTCGAAATTTTGTTTGGACAATTTAAAACGTTTCAGTCTTAATAGATTAGAGCTGCTTTAAAAATTATTACTCATGATAGAAAATAAAGGGGAGAAATAGTTCAAATTAAATTTCTAATTTTTTAATTGAAAGTATAAAAAAAAACTTTTATTTAGTATTAAAAATTATAATTTTGTAATTATTTTTCATGCATTTATTTCTACTCATTTAAAAGAATTCATCATCAAATTGAAAAATTAATAATTATCCTTAGAAATAACTTCGAACATATAAATCAGTTTCATTGAAATATTCTTAGAACAGTTAGTTCTTATCTAGAATCATGCTTTTTTTCATTATTTGTTGCTTGCTTTACTGGAAGTTATAAGACATCTGTTGAAATTTTCTTCTAACTTATCACGACTGTTTTGTTGTATAATTTTCACATTTCTACAAAGAACTAGTGACTACACAAGGATATCTTGTTAAACTTTTGTATTTTGTTTTTGTTCTTTTTCTGTCATCACCTTCTCAACGTCATTCTCTAATCTTTTTAACTACACCGTTGCTTAACAATGGTCGAAAACTCTACATGCAAATTTAGAAAAACGTTAGTATATTTGTAAGCAAATGTAACTGAAATTTCTGAAAAAATGTTTTATTAAAATAAAAACTACATAATTAAGCTCCCTTCGTAAATATTTTTCTTGATTTTTGTGAAACGATTTTAAAATTTAAGAGGAAATTTTAAATAAGAATACATATACATTTTTTTCTTATTAAGTTTTCAGCAAACTAAATTTTTAAGCAACGCAATCTCACGAATTGAATCTTCTAGTCTAAAGAAACTAACTATGAATTAGTAAATAGCAAAGATAAGAAAACAGGCGCCATGAAATCAATAAAAGAGAGATTAATTAGGACCACTTTTTGTACTTTCTGAGAAATTTTCCTTCGCCTTATGATTTATTAGCAACTTGTTGACAATGATGAATAGCATCTATCACAATGCCAAAATGATTTCGTATTTGCGACTGGGAGATGATTCATAACCTCAGTAAATAACGTTCCAAGGTCACAATGCCTTAATATACAGGTGTCCTTAAACTCATGGGTCAAACCTTAAGAGAAAATACAAAATACACGAAGCCTTTTTCTTTTGTATAGGAACAGAGTATCGGAAATGAAAAGTGTTGGTGGAAAAACAAGAGATACTGAAGAAATGAAAAAGAGCTTTTCGTTTACATCAGTGTGAATGTTTTGCTAAGAACGGTTTGAATGAATTCCCATGAATGATTTCCCATTTTTCACGTGTGGCCTATTCTAACCCATATCTTACACGTCCACATGCTTTCTTCGGCCCTTCTTTGTTACAGTGTGGGAAGGTATTACTTATGATTCCCCATGGTATTATTGGCTCATACTTGCTCTCCCATCCATTCAATAGCATGATGCATCACATCTTTCTAGAAGAAATATTACCAGAATTTCTTGATAATTAATGTTTCAATTGATGTTTAAAATACTATGCAGTTACAACACAACGTGGCTGGAGTCCATCGACTTTAATGGGCAGTAGTACCTCAATGTTGTGTTTGGTCCTCAATGAATTGGACAAGGTGGACTAGTCGCTTGGCCAGCCCAGTTTTCATTACTTACCGATTATCTCTCATGGAGACATCTCAAGACATTTCATTGCGAGACTCCAGCTCTCTCTATTGAGGACATCATTGCAAAACTTTCAATCACTGCTGCAACTGTTAGTGAAACACTTGGCATTTCCAATAGGGTACGAAGATAACTTATTAGACCCTACCAGGACCGTATTGATGTTGGTGGAAGCTCATTTGAACTCTTACTCTAATTATTAATGTAAATAAAAAGTTTTTTGTTTGTTTTTGTTCTTTCGCCGATACTTTTCCTTTCTGACCTCCCAATGCTATGCCTAAAAAGGCTTCTTTACGTGCATTTCACCTTCCCTTGAAGTTTGGCTCATGAGTTCAGGGATAACCTGCAAGTATAATCCAAACTTGATTTCATGGAAATTGCGCAAGAACCTCTAGAATCCAAATGGCCGGAAATGAAAACAGTTTAATAATTTTATGGATATAGATTTCCAACTCATAATTTTATGTCCTTTTCAAAATTTATACTTTACCACGTGAAATACACCTATGTGTAGTTTTGAGCAAAGAGATCTTCCATTAGGTGTATTTTCTAAAAATTGCAAATAATGTATATAAATTATTTGCTTTCTTTCCTTATAGATATCATAAATGTTTCCTTCAAAGCGATTGAGAAACAAATCATTTACGGAAAATATACTTGGGAATAATTTTTTTTAGAATAAGTTGAACTTACACTACATACAATTTATAAAATTTTAAGTGTATATTCAATAAAAACTGGTGCTTATTTTATGAAGGTGCATGGGTCAAATATAGTATTTTAGTCTTATTACTTTTTCATTTCTGTAACTAATTTTCAAAGTATGGTCTCAATTTCATTAATTAAAATCATAAGAATGTGTCATTTTTTACATTTATTCATTCCTAGATATCACTTTTATTAAATAATTCAAGAACTGATGCATGTCATAATAACTGTAGAGAAAATTTTACTTCAATTATATATATTTATACAATTCAGTTAAATTTTTATGTAGGCTTATACATATTTTAAAATACAATAAAAATTATGATTAGAAATCTAAAAATTCCAAAATGTTTTGTTCTAGCAGGAATCCAAAAACACACACATATATATATATATGGGATATCGTAAATTTTTAATTATTAATAAAGAATAACTTAGATATCTGAATAAAACATATTCTGCGGATTAATTAATCCTTTTGTACACAATGTTGTAAATTACAATTATTAATGTTGATATGCTTAGTTTCTAGAAGCCGTAGACCCGTAGTTAGAAGTAACCCGTAGTATAAAGAAGATAGACATCTATCAGCCGAGTTCTACAATGAAGGCATTTAAAAAGTCAAATTTCTAACTGAATTTTTTTTTAGTATTAATTACACTTTACGATAGTCTGGAATGATACTTGAAACTTTACTCTATTCAGTGGGTTACTTCAATCTATTTTCAAACAAATTAAATATTACTATCTGTAATTTACAATATTATGTACGTAAAGATCAATTAATGTGTAGAATAAATGTTATCCAGCTGTCTAGGTTATTTCTTAATAATAATTAAACTATATATATATATATATATATACATGCATATAGAGAAGAAAGAGAGAGAAAGAGAAGATGCATATACATGCAATACGTAATATAACGATGAATATACATTATATATAGAAGATGATCATATACATGCAATATATATATTATATACGCATATATACTATACATTTATTAGCAGTATATATATACATGCATATATATATACATGATATACATACATATACATCATATATGTATGTATGTATGTGTACATTGTGTTTTCCAAAATGATACATTGATTTCAAAATCTACATTAAAAAGATTCTGAATGATAAGCAGCACGTGAATGCAAAGAGAAAATATAGAAGTTTTTTTAACACGTGTTTGATATAAATTACTTTAATTACACATATAATGTCAATTCAATATGAAAATTCTTGCCAAATACGTTATAAAGTGACAGTGGTAATTGATTGTTCGGTTACAGAAATTCGCTGCTTAAGTGCAAATAAATTTATGGGTAATGGTGACGCATTCACTTTATCTTTTACAAATCCCCAAAGGAAGAAATTGCAAGAGGCATCAGGTGATTAGACATGGGAATCGTATATCAGGTGACTTAAGTCGCCAGCGGTGCAACATCAAATCATCTGGTCCACTGCGACGGATCCAACAGTGAGGCAGCTTCTTAAAGCTTCTCAAACAGGTTTCAGGAAAAAGCGTCCCAAAGAAACACAAGGGCTATCTACTTTTCCCAATATAATGCTTCCACGTTTTTTACAACGTTTTTCTGAATTTCACTTGATGTGTGTGTGTGTGTGAGTGTGTGTGTCATCAAATTTTCGATCGTTAATTTAACCAACTTCCCATCAAGCTAGAGCTTTGAAATTTCGGGAATCGTTCGTACTCGCCTAACAATGCAATATTTAGACGTTTGCGACAAGTTTTAACTAATATTTCAATAATTTTAATAAGTCAAAATATTCTTTCCTCTAGGCGCTTTTAGGATTGAGGAAAAAAAAATTTCCCCCTCTGGGAACACCGGGCACTCCCCACACCACATGACGCCTCGTAAAACTATTGTACTCACAAAGGGGAGATACTATCTCCCTTTACTATCTCCGAGATAGTAAGGGTTGCTGACTTTTAGTCAATAATCATGAGCAAGAAAGAAAGTTTCCAATATTTGGCGCCGTGTCTTATCACAATATTTTTTTCTGAATTCTGGTTCCCATTTTTTTTTAATAGAATGGCTTACAAACTTTCAAATGCATGTTTTGATTTTATGAGTATTATGAATTTTTTAATACGCTCACAAATGTCTCTTTTTTAAGTAAATTTTAAAGTTAAAAATAACCAACAGTTTTAACTAATATTTCAATAATTTTCTTTAATAAACTTTGCCACCATATAAAAACGTTGTTTTTAAAAACGTTGGTTTTTATATCGAATTATTTCCTTTGCATTCATGTATTACTATGCCCTTTATTTTGGAAAATATGGAATTTTGAAATCGGAGGAATTATTTTGATTAATCCTGTGTATATATACACACATACAATGCTTAATAGAATTACAAAATATACATGCATATAAACTTATAATAAATTACAAAAAAAATTGTAGAAAAAATAAATTAACCAAATTTAATACATAAAATTAAAACTAGTAGCAAAAAAGGCTATTATTACCAAATTAATAATTCTTATTTAAGATGCATATCATAATTCAATAAAATGAACTAATTAAGCTGAAAATTACAGACGAAAAAAAAAATTCCAAAAAGTCAATAATGTCTTTAAATTGCTATAAGTATAAAATAAAAGCAAGAGTATACAAGAACACTAAAAAAAACCCTATACATCATTTAATAACAAATTACCCAACCATAGCAATATAAAATTTAACTGGATTTTAAATGTAAAAATAAAGCTATTAATTTTAAAATATTCAGTTACTACAAACGCGGTCACAGCAGCCAAAAGCACCGCCAAATTCTACAAAAGAGAAATGAAGGGGGAGAGGGGAATAAGGCAAAATATCAAAAATGAAGATAAAGAACTTTCAAATGCTGTTTTAGATCTGGAACTGAGAATGCATCGTTTTACCAGTATCGTGGATCCAATAAAATTGTAAGAAAACCAAATACAAGCAAAGTCCTAATTTAAACAAGTAATTAAACCAAAATAATAATAATAATAAAGTATAAACAAAATAAATCGAAATCCATCTTAGCCAAATTAAAATAATCTATTAAAATTAAACAAATACATTCAATAATTTTTAAAAAAAACGATGAAAATTGAAAAAAATTATAAAATTTTTACCTTCCTCAAACCGTGTAACTTTCTTAACCTTCAGATCCAATACAGCTCTTGTTTACTTAATGTCAACGGCCAATGTACTTGACTGATTTTATGAATTAAGGATATATATATATATATATATATAGAGAGAGAGAGAGAGAGAGAGAGAGAGAGAGAGAGAAAGAGAGAGTTAGAGAATTTCAATGTGTATGTACCTACAATTGTAAATTATAGCAGGAATTCGAATTTATAAAATTTGAAATTAAAAATCTTGGTGAGTTTTCTTTTTTACATGCTTGTGTGTTTTACACGAATTTCTATAAACTCGAAAAAATATTTCAACCCCTCGTTTCGTGTTAAGCGATTTTCACTGTAGTAATATGTGACAGAATAATTATTTTTCGACTTCATTGATTTTTAAACGTATTGTTCAGTTTATGTAACATCCTAGAAGCAATGCAATGTCTAACGCATTTACAAAACAAATCGTAAAAATGTCATTTGACTTGCTCTAAGTTTCAGGAAGGCCATAAAGCTTTAAAACTATTAAAAGAGTGACATTTGACATTAAAGTTCTAAGAGGAAATTTCTCAAAAGCTGCTTTAAAAAAAAAGAGGACGCATTGTTCACTTATTATTTTATGGTCTGGCAAGTTTAAAGGTTTCTGCAAGGAACCGGGAATGAGAAGAGCGTACCCTGATGAAATTCCGATCCGAAATCCTTTAACATATGCTACGCGAACATCTAATTACCTTTTCTAGACAGTGCATGCAATCAAGAGTACTCATTATCTCCCTCAAAGTATGGCGCTAATTATTATTTCTCCCTTTACAGGATGAAAGAAACCAGATTTTAACTACCAACTGCTGGCTCAATCAGGTAATGATGTTTTGTTTTTTCACACTGTGCCGTGTTCTGATGCATTTCATGCTATGAACGAAAAACCAAAGAAATAAAATAAAATAAAAAAAAAAACCGCATGTTTCTCTTTCAAATAAATTATGTGGATGTATTTTGTTAAATTGGTTCAGGGTGTGGGTCATTTCGTGTTTCTTCTTCTCATTAACATAAATTGAATATTCATAAGAACAGTTTTTCCCATTGAGGAGAAAATGTTGAATCTATTCTATTTTACAAGATTCATGGTGAGATAATACGTTGAAATTTAATTTATCTTACATTTTGTGTATTATGATAGGAAAATGTGCTTTTTTAGAGCATCTTCAATTAATTTTTTATTTTCTAGATCCATATTATGTACCAAGGAGGGCCTTAGCGCAGCCCTCGTTGGCGAATGGCTAGGGCTCTTACGCAAAACAAATATATGTACGAAATATGGTAAATTAAAATTACTTGTCTAAAAATAATTAATAAATTTCATTTCGTTTTACAAATTTATTCTATGTCTAAAAATTATTATTTCATTTCTTTTGTCAGTTAAGGAACTTAATAATGTCATTAAAAACATTTAAAAAATATAGAGAGATTGTACTGATTCTGTCACTCAGAATTTTTTCTTTTTAAAGTTAGACTTATTTGAGAATGTTTTACGAATCTTGTCTATCTTAACAGTAAGCTGCCGAAATTTTGTTTGATGACTTGTTAAGAGCAATTTGCATAAGCTAGGTTAAATGCAGGTCAGTTAAAACAGGTCGATTCTTATTTTTAATAAATTTAAGAGTTCAATTCAAACACTCACAGCAATAAGAAAAAAAGTACCAAAAACTGAGGTTTGTCTTAACGCACAATCCTTAGATTTAAGATATTTTCGTTTAGGAACTTGTTTCCAAAATTCAATGGTTGAACCACCGTTTAATCTCGAAAAATTGTTTTGATGAAAAATTTACAAAATAGTGTCATTTTTCAAAACAAGAATAAAGTGTCAGTGGAGGGAAATTCTTATGATTTCCATCTAGCAACACTGAATAAACTCTCTTTCAAATATTTCTTTCTGAATGTGGCAAAAGCAATGTGTTTAACTTCCGGCGCTTTTACCCAAATTCAACCTACATGATAATGCAATGTGTAGAACCTGTAACCGTATCAATCATTTGGAGCATATTCCTTAGACTTGATGTAAATACACTTCCCACAGAAATTACCCCTGGTATATAATAAAGATAAATCCATGGTATAATATTACATTCAAAAAAACTTTTGGACGAAGCAGTAGCTAGTAAACAAGTGATCAGAACAATCTTGCATGAAATTAAATATTTTAATATCTATTGAATTAAAAGCATCTTTTAAAAAAGATAATAGTCTTTGTTGCTCTATATTTCGCAAAAACTATACAATTAATCAATCAATCAAGGCTGTATTGCTGGTCAGCCCTATTATATATGTATGTTTACTTTTATTTTTAATGCGATGCGTTTTTTTTAAAAAAGATATTCAAGAATAGATTTATAACAACAAAGAAACCAATTTCCTACATGACATTGTTTTCAATAATGCATTTTTTTTATGTACGCCACCGAATAAAATGAAGTGAGTGAAGCAATGAAGAATAGTATAAAGTTCTTGAAAGAATTCTTATAAATTTGCAATAAATAAGATAATTGAGATAAAATAGTCACATGGAGAATTTCTGTGTCAATTTCAAAGTTAACAAACAGACGACTCTACGACTTTGAAAAAGAAGTTAAGGAGGGGGTTGTTGGATAATCATTCCTGTCAGTGAGACTATTATTGTTTGCTTCCCTAGACAGTCCTTGTTATTTTGATCTGGAAAATTTAATTATTTTTTGGAGGGGAGAGGGATTTGGAAACCGAAAAGATGTAATATAATGTAGATTCTGTCAGGCTCTTAAATGCTCTTTAATAATATGTGATGCCTTTTCTCAAGAAGCTAATGGTTCATAGGTAAATCTCAGCGTTTTCCGAAACCGATAGCTGCTGGTAATGCAATCAATGATGTCCTTCCTATATATACAAATATTGCCTTCTCTAGTGGCAATAATATTTGTATGTTTCTATATTTGTATATGTGTTGATGCATGTTTCTACTTATTTCAATGTTTATTATATTTAATATTATGCTTATTCTACTCTTTCTCATTACACATTTTTCTTTTTTATAATCTGCTCAACATGACATCAAACAGACAGAGGATTAGGGTGAACTGGAGTCAAAAGAATATAAACTTGACTTCTTTTCTCATTTATATTCGACTCATTTCGAATAGAAATAAATTTATTATTCATTAAAAAATTATTTTGCATCGCTCCTTTTGCTTAAGTGACGTTAAACTTGATAGGTACGGATTTATCGTGAAAAATAAGAAAGTGGCCTTATTACCTTCAGTTGTTATATTACCTGCAAAAAGAAGAGTTTTTCAAAATATTATAAGCTTGTAAATGGAAATTTAAAGCTAAAACAAAAATTCTTTTAAAAGCTTAAAGAGGAAAGATAGTACCGATACCCTCACGTTTTCCATTCTTTCAGCTTCATTACAGCCGTCACAATTTCAACTTGAAATAAGAGGGGTTGTACTGCCATCAGGTACTTTATTTATAAAACTACGCTTAAAAAATCTTTTCTCATTGCTAGGTATACTCTATCACTCAGGCTAATAGAAAATTTTTGAAAAATTGAATTTAGTGTTTGATTTTAAACTAGTTAGAATCCGTACCTGATAGAGAAAATATCTAGTAATTAAAAATGACTGAAATAATTTTTAATAGAGAAATTTTTTTTGTGAAAATAGTATTTTAAAATAAAGTTTTAAACTGGATGAAGCCATTTGTAATCAAAAATATCTTAGTAAATGTAAAGGTGTGTACACGGACGGTTCGCGAGCATCTCGTTGAAACTATTTTCACAGCTTCCTTACAGCTATTCATAGGAAAAGACGAACCAATCAAGAATAGGCAAGCATGAGATAAAATAGATCAGTGGTTTTCAAATTTTTTCGACGCACGAAACACTTAGAACTATTGGGTTTTCTGGTCACCTCCTTCAATTCTTAGAAATATGTATAATATTTTAAGTAAATTAATATATTTTAGGTGTTTTAAGTAAAAATAATTAAAGAAAGGTATTGAATTTTTATTTTAAAACCTTATCATAAAATTGATGTAATTTACTCATTAATATCATCAATTCGTACTCCAGGTGTCACCTACCCTTGCATTATATTTAGTGATGGAATATGCAAACATTATTTTTTTTACACAATTTGTCCAAGTCTAGCTCTAATGATGTCTGAAGGCGCATTTAATATTCTGCATTTAGTTTGTTTCTGTATTTTGCTTTTATCACCACATAAAAAAAAATCCCGGAGTACACAGCGGTAGCTCGCCTTTAAATAATCGCGATCATTTAACGTAAATTTATTTTGTACGTACATCGACTGAACAAATGAAAACCCGGAGCTACTTTTGCACATACGTCACTCCTGGCATTGTGTTATGGATGTCGGCAGCCCACACACTAAGTTTCTGATGAATTTTCAAAGATAACTAAATGTTTATTTATATTCTGCAGTTAATAAACACTAATCGACTAGTGTGTGTATGTCTCATAATTTTCTTTTCGAATTTTTATTTTGATTCGGGAACCACGGGGCTTAACTCGCGGAACCCGGGGTTGCTATGGAACATAGTTTTAAGAGCACTGAAATAGATGATGAAACTTTGTAAGCAGAAAGAAAACCAACGACGCCGTCCCAAACCGAACTGCGAACTCCCTTTGTGTTCGTCGAAAAACCGGCAGGTTGATTGATTTTATTAGCGTCGCACCAGAAGCAACACGAGGGCTTTTGGTTGAATACTCAAGAGGCCCGTGCTCCCCCAAAGGGTTTAGAGGTACAAAACGGCCTTCCCGGGAGACAATCACCCCTGCATTCAACATTTATTGACAAAAGAACATAAGATATTACATAGTTTCGAAATCAAAAGTAATTAAAGTTTATTTGTAGAGCAGAAAATGTACTTGACAGGAATTAAAAAAAAAAAAAAAAAAATAACAGTAGGAATCTTCGTTCAGAAATAAGATGCATAACAGGCTAAATGGCACAATACAAAGGCGTCCTCAAACTCGCGAACAAAAATAAAGTGTTAGACAAAAATATGAACATATTATTTACTAGGTATAAAATTAAACTACACAATGAAGAAAATTTAAATATTAAGGAATGTAATAAAATGTTGAAACAATTAAGAAATTTGTTGTGTTATTTTTCAAGCCGTAAGAATGCAGGATTCAAACTTGAAATGCAAGTAGGGATTTTCCCACATGGACTTCAGCCAAATAGGTTTCGCTTCAACAATGGGACATTTTAAAAGATAATCCCTGGTAAAAGGGCAAGAGAAAATGTAATGGCAAGCATCTCCAACAGAGCCACAGTGACATAAATTTGTATTCTTCAAATTAAAACGAGGACTATTGATGACGGAACTCATAATTTTGAACCTCGGTGAAATGACGAGGACGACACCTAAGCTCCATTTCCTAACTACCGCGCCACGCCAACGGATTTACTTTGAGACATGGAAGATTTAACGTGCATCAGACCCAGCTACGTGGTGGGTCTCTTGTGTCATCAAGGCTCGAACCCACGACTCGACGGAAACCGCCGGCCGCGAGCGACCATGACCACTAGGCAACCGCGGCCAAAGGAAAGTCACCAGAAAATGGTGCGTCACGAATCTGTCGTTTGGCAAATATACATATGCGAATTGAACCACTCCACTCGCAAATATATATGTACCTTAATATTTCAGTTATGCATCGAATTATTTTGTATCTAAAATCCATTAAATTTTTTTTCACTTGTTCAGATAACGAAATCTTCCTTCGCAAATTAAAATTAAAAAAATGCAAAATTAAAATGCAAAGAAATTAAAACTGTGACATGTGAGAGATGAAAAGTGTTTAACACATTTCGAAATCTACTTAATAATCTTAGATATTTTATTAATGCATATTCATTGAATTTTCCCATTGAGAAATCTTGCTTAAATGAAAGCTGCTATGTGTGAAATATGCTTTACTGGGATAATTTTATATTGTTCCAATAGGCGCCATATAAAATGGCCCCTCGGCAGATAACGGTACGGGGGATTCAGTTAATTAATTCAAGCTGCAAATCCGGTCTCACTGTTCCACAATTTACGTTGAAAAGCATGATGAAAATGTTCCTTTTCTATTTGAATGGCATTGAAATCTTAAAATCTGCGTTCAAACTCAAATACAGCGCTACAACAGAAAGGCACTTAAATTGAAAGTGTAAATGTCAACGAAAGGAGATAACAGACCTCTTTTCTACATGAACTCGCTTTCGAGCCGATCACGTGACATCTTTCTGTTTTGGCAAGAATCCCATACATTATATATTACATAGTAATGTATATCGTAAATGTATTACATTATTTTTTTCTTTAATTTACTGTGGCCCGGATATAACCTTCAGACGGGCCATAGTTTGCTCATCCCTGGAATAGAGTATTTAATTAAAGCATTGGAAGCAACATATCAGCATATTGTTGGATTATACAGGAGCTATAGAAACACTTCAAATGAAAGGCCAATTTAAAGGGTGTCTATGGTATTGCAAAGCTATTAGAAGAATTTGGTGATTGAAATAATAACCCATGATGAAAATTTGATACTAAAAGTTTACCTGGATTATTTCAGAACAAAATCATTACAACAATTACTTTGGTAGTATCTATCAAAGACAGGCGCGTAAAAGTGACAGTCTTGAAATTTCGAAAAAAGTGTTACATTAATTTGAATCGATAAAGAAGTTAGATAAAGTGAAGCAATAGTTCTAAGTAATTTATCGTAATTGTAATAGTTTCAGTTACAAACATTAGTAATTAGTAGTAGTTACAATTATAAACATTTGATCATATTGACAAAAATCTTCGGAATTCATATGTGTTTCGGAACTGAATTTGGTTACATTCTTGTATATGATTATATCTTTGTATTTTTATGCGAATGCTGTTTAAAGTATTTGAGCATTTATTTTAATTTAAATGAGTGTGTGATTTGTTCTTAAGAGTTTTCATAGTTATCTGTTGCTTCTATTTAATTGTTTCAATAAATATTAAATTTGAAGGAATACGAAAAAAGATCCAATTCAGTCATAATCCATCTGACTTCGATATTTAACCGGAATAAAAAGTACTGTACAAAAGAACATTTTCCCCTGAATATAATTGGTAAATATTTTGTTTACTTGCTATTCTTAGCATAGCATTTATTTCTATCATAACTGCTGTTTAACAATACTGATTTACACACACAACGCTATTATTAAAAAAAAAAAATTAGATAATTCTTTAAAAAGTTATTTTGGTATGCAAAAGTTATGAAATAATGTCCAAAAAATAAACATAATATGTGTGTTTAACATATTAACAATTATTCTTAAAAATTTAAGTGAGAAATTCAGTATATATATATATTTTAGATTTGGATGGATTATGGATTACTCTGGAATCATAGTGAATTTGGAGGAATCAAAGTAGTGAGAATACCAGCGGACAAAGTATGGCGACCTGATATAATATTGTACAATAAGTAAGATTATTTCTCTCTATTTAAAAATTACTGCATTTTTATTTCTTTTTGTCTTAATTTGAGCTTAATTTTTGTTTGTTTCTTGAGTAATGGAATATACTTAGATAAATCGAAATCAATTATTGAATGTAAACGCTATTGCACTCACAGTAATACCTTTACCTGAAGTTCTATATAATTTTTATCGTCATTAAAATAAATGCACATATTGAGAGTTCATTTAATTATAAAATTAGAATATGCAAATGCAATGAAATTCTTGTTATGAAATTTGATTCAAAATAAAAAGTGATATCGTTTGATTTCAATTTTTAAAACCTGTGAAGAAAAATTAGATAAAAATAATTGCATTAGTAAAATTGAATGATACTGATTTTATCTTTCAGCGCTGATTCTCAGTACAATAATGCGATTTTGAGCACCAATGTCATTATTTCATCAGATGGCAATTTAACATGGTTGTCTAGCGCCATCTTCCGGAGTTCGTGCAAAATAAATGTTGCATGGTTCCCTTTCGATGAGCAAAACTGTTCTATGAAATTCGCATCATGGTCCTATGATGGATTCAGAGTCAATGTGATGATTCAAACAAAAGAAGGAGACCTCTCAAATTACGTAGAGAATGGCGAATGGGATCTCATAACTATGCTGGTCGAAAGAAACGAAGTGTATTACTCGTGCTGTCAGGTATATATCAGAATTTTATTCTCTCTCATTCACAATGCTTATCAGTCTTTTTTATTCTAACTCGTACGTTTTTGAAAATTCCTTTACGTAAATAAAATAAACTTAGAACTCAAAGAAAAATTAGTGTATTCTTAACTTAGTAAAAAGTATGTTGAAAATACTAAGGAAAAAATATTTTTAAATTGTAAATCATAATCAATGCAGAACAATTTTGAAAATAATTTTTATATTGAATATTTTTCACCAAAGAACAATAAAATATGTTAATATATTAGTTGAGTGATTCTTATAAATCAGGGGCATGAATCAAGTTAAGAACTGTTTCCGTTTTAAGCAAATTGGAGAACTTAAAAACCGCATTAATGTAGGAAATAAGTATCACTGGAAAGAAACAATTTTAGAGGTATTAATGAATTATAAATGCATGAAATAGAATAGTTGTTGAATTTGATATATTATTCGATTAGAAATGCTGATTATTTATTGAAAAATAATAAATTAATTGACAATCGATTAAGTCAATTACGGGTTATTAGACAATCGATTAAGTTAATGTACTTATTTAAGAAGGTTAACAAAAAAATTTCATGTACAAAATGCTGCTTCTGAAAATTCTGGCCTTTTTTTCTTTCATTTTTTGATGAAAAATTACTGAAGGAGATATTTTAAATAAATGCTGGGGAAATAATTATTTAAGAAATTATTTTTGTTTTAGAAATAGAATATTCACATTTTGTGTATTACATTTATCTCTACACTATATTACACAGGGGATATCCAATATTTAATAAACAGATAACAATCATTGAAATGATTTATTTAGTGATAAAAATTGATCCTATTTTGGCCCTGAAAATTTCAATCGATTTCCAATAGCATAAGTTTCGTATCGTGTGAGAAATTCTATAACTTCTACATTATGCAAATAAATGCGATCGGAAAAAAATTATGCTTCAGAAAATGCCAGGATCTTTTGTATTTAAAAAAAAGTACTAACCGAATTTGAAAAAGAAGTAAAAATAAAAAGTTGACAAGATAACACCATTGTGTAGAAAACATCAAAATTTAAATTTTTTTTCGTTTAATCCAAGGCTGGAGAGCTTTCTGGAATTGAGAAATCGCATGAAGAAGTTTCATTAGGACTTCTTAAAAATGTATAGTATCTTGCAAGCATTTAATTCTACATATTAATTTTGGAAATTGAAGTTTATGCTCAGTTACCTCTTTATTCCGGAGTGGGGAGCTTTTTAAGAGGAATGTCGCATTTATGTGTGTGACTATTAAAAATCTAATGAAGTTGCAATAAGATTAATCATATTCCAATACGATGGTATTAACTAAATTGAAATCTAATAAACCAGCGATTAATAAACTTATATCGAATTGACTTAAAATTGTACATAACTTAAAAAATTAAAATTGTGTATGTCTCTTTAATGCAACTAACATGTATTCGAATTTCGAAATGAATTGACCTCTGGTAGCAGAAATTTAGTATGTTGGCAAGATTAAAAATCATTTTATTAGAAAAAAATTCATGATGTAAATGCAAATATTTAAAATAGATTTTGAATAAAGTAGTAACCAGATAAATAAAACAAAATGTACTTACAACTTTATCAAGTTTGAACTATATTTCGCAATTGTGAAATGAACAAATATATTATTGAAAAAAAAAAAAAAAAAGCTGTATACAAGATTTGATTATTCAAGAAGGTCGTGCTTGATGATTCGGGATTTCACATGATGCCTTAAACTTGCAAGTTCCCTATGCCTACTCTGATTCATTAACATCAGATTATCATTCCTGTTTATTAGAGAAAATAACAGTCTTGCAAATTAGAATTTAATTATAAGAGCAACACAAATAATAAAGTATCGAAATAGATTAAACTCTTAAAATTAAATATGATTTTCTAAAATTTTATGTATAACGGATTGTGTGAGGCAACGTTATTTAATTGATATATGAAAGATAAACAAGAATGTATGTTTAAAAATGAAAGAATTTGTTCTTCAAAATGTTACCTGGTTTCTTATCCGTAGTTTATTCAGCTCAGAATCTAAAAACACTCTTGTTTTCTTAAATATATTTTATGTGCATGTGCCTGTCGACAGGAGCCCTATCCGGACGTGACATTCCACATTGTTCTACGACGTCGTCCCCTATTCTATGTCTTCAACCTGATTCTTCCGTGCATGTTGATTACTGGTATCGCCTTGCTCAGCTTCTACATGCCTTCGGACTCGGGGGAGAAGGTCACCCTGGGCATCACCACCCTCCTCTCCATGACCGTCTTCCTCATGGTTATCGGAGAGAGCATGCCGCCCACGTCAGACACGGTGCCACTCATAGGTATTATTTTTTCTTTCTTTTTCAATAGCACGAGAACTTCTGAACTATGGTCAAATTATAATGACAGTACCACATGAATATTGAACACGGTCTCCACATTCACCCAGACAGCTACCTGCAATAATTCTCTCTGAATTTTAAATAAAGTATTCTGATTTGATAAAAATTAAATTTTTAATTTAATTTAATTTCCTCTTCAAACTTTTTTATTTTCTTAAACGGAAATCTCCCCGTTCTAGCTTTACAGAGCACTTCAGTGCCAAAGAAATAAATTGCTGAATGACAAAAAAAAAAAAAAAAAAAAAAAGACTGTGACAACAATTCTAAACTTAAATACCCTCAATTACAACTTTTCATCTAATTAACCTAATCTTTTCGCTATTGCTTCATCTTAATTTTTAAATTTTTTCTAAACATCCCTCATTACTTATAACTACTCCTGGACAAGTGTGGATTTCAAAGTTCAGTGTCACAATAAATTTTTCCCGGGCATAACGGAGATAAAAACTGAAAAAGTTAAGTACCCCGAAAAGCTATCTTCCGCAACTACCGCATGAACTGTGGATGTTTGGAGTTAACTTTCTAAACATCTACTTGGTACGATGAAGGTCTTCTAGGTCCAGTTGGGTTTATAAATAGAAGCTTTCATTATTCAACTTAATGTCCTATAAAGAAATTCAATTCCAAAGCATCATTCTTCTCTACAAACCACACAATTTCCTTGGAATATTCAGTGCTCCGCCAAAAAGAGAGGGAAAGGAGGAGAGGAATGAACTTTTTTTTTGTAGATGGAATGAGAATATCAATGGAGAGAGAAATGGGCTGTGACTATTAACGACGATTGGTCACCTTAATATATATATATATATATTTATTAAGGTGACCAATCGTCCTCCTTTAGGGAGGACAGTCCTTCTTTCGTAGGTTCTGTCCTTCCTCAAAATGCGTCCTCCTTTTCGATATTTTAAAAATAATCCGTTAATCCATATTCAGAGATGGCTCGCTCAAACACCTGCTGCAGAGAGTATGTTTTACAATTATTTGAGTCTCTCCGTTCATATTTTTTAAGCTTAGACAAATGTCCGAGAATTCTGGAATCTTTTTTCAATTATGAATTATCAGAGATATTAATGTATTTTGTACATAATCAAGCATCTATTTTCCACAAAACGATTCAAAAGATTGAAGGGGAGCATGTTTCAGCTACAGAAGTTAGTCTTACTTTGAATGATTTTGTTCTTCAATATAAATCACGATTTGAAGAAAAATATATTCCTTTAATAATAAAAAAAAAAAAAAATTCAAACTTACAGGAATCAAATTCGAGCATAATGGAAAGTGTACTAAAGAAGTGCAGAATTTTATCCAAACTTCCAAATGCCAAATATCTTTCGAATATGTCGAAGAATGGTCTGAAACAAATATCATAGGAAGTAACAATTTTCAAAGGTATTTTTTTTTATTTGAACGCAAGTAAATTGGGCAAATATTGAACATTGTGCTGAGTTTTTATCGAAAGAAATGCTTGATATTAAAACCGATGACAATTGTCTGCTTGAAGAAATTAAAAGACTGAATGCATATTTGAATTATGATAAATTAGAACAATGGAAAAAACAATATGTTGAAACCGATAGAAGATGGGTGGAAATATTCAACCAATTCAAAAATAAACACATTCCCTATGAAATTTAGTTATTCTTGTTGAATTTTCGTTGTGCTGCACTGGAACTAATGCAGAAGTTGAAAGAGTTTTTTCAATTGGTAATGTTTTTTGGACAAGTGAGAAATCAAGAATAAATGTTGATATTCTAGCTTCAGCAAATACCGTAAATTTCAGTATGAAAGATATTTATTGCTCCAAAATGTCCAGTACATTGTTAAAAAGTAATATATTGACAAGAGTATTCATTTAATGGGAAAATACTCGTTTAATTAAATAATTAAAAGGGATGTAAACAGAATTAGTGCATTTTTGTTTGAATTAATAAAATGTTTCATTTATTTACGCCGTACTTTTTTTCTTAAATTTTTTCATTCTCCTTTTCGTAGTAAAAAAATTGGTCCCAGTATATATATATATATATATACATGTGTGTGTGTAGAATTTTCCAGCTAGTTATCAAAGTATTAATTGTATTTTCAAATATGCTGTAAAACCAATTCCTCAGTTACTCGATAGATGGCACCACGAATCAGCATCATGTGATAGCTCACGCAGCCTATTCCTGAACAAAACTGAGAGACGTTTAGTTCTCGCTCTTCTTTTTTCCTAACATTCTTACACTTAATAAGTTTCCCAATCACCAAACTTATGTGGTGTCGCTAGCTGCGCTAGAGACTCCCCATAAGTTTTTTCATGCAAACAGTACCAACAAGAAAGGCAGCTTCCCCATTGGTCGGCTGGGAAAGTCAGATAAATACCCTACACCCCTCTGCTTAACTCTCTTCAAACAATCAGCTAACTAAAAAATTTCTTTTTCAAGTTAACTTAATGTTTTAACGTTTAATTTTTTCAAAGTTCAATGTATTTAATTAATCATGTTTATTATTTTATTTTTCATTAAAATTATCTTACCATAAACTAAAATTGCTCTCAATAATTTACACTGCTGTTATGGGCTGGAAAAAGCCGAAGTTATGCTGCAAAAATAAGTTTTTAAACCTGATATAAGGATTAATATCCCATAAGCTCAGGAACTCCAACGCAACCTCGTCAATTATTCTCTTCTCCCGATGAAGCAGTACTCCGAACGCCATCGCGCGTTCAACGCCCAGCACTGACAAGCGATAAAATTGTGCTGCCTTCTATCCTTCTCGGATGAACCAGTTATTAGAAATATGTCAGCTTGTACATGGCAGATTTTGTAGTTATTTTTCTTTCATCTTCTAATAAACGAAATAAAACAACTTCAAGCCTCATCACTGAATTCGTATACAGTACTAAGTCATTATAGAATTCGGTGATGTAATTACTCCCCTAGACAACCGGACCTTAGCGTAAGAGCAAACCAGTGGAAATTCGGGATGTGCAATCACCCCCAGCCTACATATATATACACACATATAGATATTTGTTTTTTGAATTCCATCAAAACATATGCTAGTCTTTTTTCTGAATCCGAAGGAATAAATTGCCGAACTTAGATACTTATGTATCAAGTAAATGCCGAAAATCGGATTGCATTGTATGTGTTCTCCATGGACAATTAAATAATGATGGAGAACAACCAAAAGTTAAAACAAACTCGTATCCTTTCAAATGCGTGTGCCACAAGAGGAGAGTAAGATTTAAAATTGTTTAGTTTACTAGATTTCAGTTAGGACAAACTGATTATATAATGAAGTTAAAAGAAAGAAAGGCTAAACAGACAGCATGAAGGATAGGATACTTGTCCTTCAGCTGGAAGATTCATTATTCTCGCTTACCATTCTTTTATTCAAAATTATACAAGGGGAATACATTTATTTAAAAACAATGCATACAAAACAATACTTTAGCTATCGCGACTGGGGCGAAAATCACCCTGAACTATCATTATGGAAATGATCATCAGCATAAACTATAATCACAAATATATAATTAACATTTATTTACGAGTAATTAAAATTAAATAGTCAAATCAATTCAGAAAACAAAAAAAATCGAGACGACTTGCATCTGGCAGACAAACATATATTTAAAAAAGTCTATTAACCTACCATTTTTGAAGTTTAAGAATAAGGGTTTTCTTAACAATAAAAGAAGCCAAAACAGTTTTTCACGAGCTTTGACTTCTCTTATAAAATTATATAATCAGCGCTTCTAATATAAACTTTTAAACATGAACACGGCAGATTTGTATGTAATCATTCATTCTACGAATAAACGAAGTCCCATTTTTTATAGTCCAACATAGGTACATGATTAATTTGTTGGTTTTACTGGATGTAGAGCAACAAAGGCTATTAATCCTTATAAAATATTCTTTTAATTGAATAAATATCAAAATATTTCATCTTCTGCAAAAATGTTCTGAATACTTCTTTATCAGCTACTGTTTTTTCCAAAAGTTCTTTGAAAGTAAAATTGTGCTGCGAGTCTGTCTGGAGTATATTCCAAAGGTGGTTTCTATGGGACATGTATTTATTACAGATCAAAAGAATATGTATAAGGTACATATACTTAAAAAACTTCACAGCCCCCCTTCAGATTCTCTTCCCCCCCATCCTCCTAAATACATCACTGATGAAGAAGTACAAAGTAAGAAGGCTTGATAAAATTAGGAGCCTTCAATGGTGTGAACATTTTTCTTAACAACTCTGATAATAATATCTGACTTTTTGAAAAAGATGACTTTTGCGATCGAGTATTCCTCTGTTAAGGGAAGTCGAAAACATTAACTATAAAGAGATTTTATTTTTTATCATCAGTTCATCAGATTCAATTTGTTGTACTATATACTAATTTTTGTTACAGGTCTGTACTATGCCGTTGTGATGACATTAGTGTCTTTAGCGACTGCCATGTCCGTGGTAACACTGAATATTCATCATCGAGGGCTCCATGGAAACGAAGTTCCTTCCATTGTAAAGAAATTCGTTTTTGGAGTTCTGGCTAAAATTCTTTTCATTCGTGTGCAATTTCCAGAGACATTAGAGACAAGTAATTCGGTAAGTTTTAAAATCGATTACTAACAGTATTGTTAAATACTAGTTAAAAGTATTAAAAAAATTAATATTGTTAAAAATTAGGCTCTTATCAAATGACTTCAGCATAAATATTCTGAAAATCATTTTTCTTATAAATAGTGTCAAACTCATAATTTTTTTACATTGTGAAGAACGTGAATGACGAGCTGTAATAATAATGAATGACTTTCTATGCTGATTTTTTTATATCTGCTATAATATACAATTTTTTTTCTTCTTTGAAGTTTGTTATTCTTTATTCCATTTCTGATATTATAGAAAAATCCCATTAAAACTTTTTCTTTTTCCGAAGTTGGAGTTCAGTCATTTCAATTTTTTTAAACACAAACTTGGGAAGGATATTAATGTATGCTTAATCATACAGTATTGTAATATCAAAGTTTTAAAAATTTTCTTAGAATAATAAATTTAGACTTATAATCTTAACTGTTTATTTACAGGTATTTTGTAGAATGCCAAACACAAAAATCATTCCTGAGAAAGATTACTGTGAAAATGGTGGAATATCTCCAAGACTCCACTGCAGTAACAACTGTGTCACAAACCTGCACAGATCCATCAAAAATCCGATTGAAAATTTTGAAATACAATTTCTTAAAGTTCTAGAAAAGGTTTACCAAACAATAGAAAGAAATGAAATTCGTACAACCGAACAAGATAGAAGGGACAAAATTAAGTCAGAATGGCAACATGTAGCGTTAATAATAGATAGGTTCTTATTGTGGGTGTTTATAATATCTACTCTTGGCACAACGTTTGGAATTCTTTCTATGTCACCACATGCAAGATTATATTGAAATATAGATGTGAAATAATGTAAGGGTTAAGAATTTAGACTTATGAAAGTCAAAAGATGTAAAAAATAATACATTTTTACAGTGGTAAAGTTGTATGGAATATATAATATAGTACAAAGGTACTATGAAATAGGTTGAGTAATATATTCAAGGTCTGTTTCAGATAAGTGCAACATCAAATGTCAAATACTATGGTTAAATAGCAGGATGAAAAACAAAATGTTTAGGATAAATAGCGAAATTTCTCATACATGGAGAAATAAAATTGTGCAAGTATTAGAAAGCCAACTGCAAGTGGTAGGGTATTTGTATACAAGTTAGTTCTGTGTTTTAAGAAAATGTGAGAAAGCTTACATGTTAAGATGCATAGAAAAAGAACGTTATAGAGAAAAATGAATTAGTACATTAATGTGACTTAAATTTAGAAAATTAGATTAGAACTGATGCAGAAATAAACAATTCAAAAGTATATTTTATTCTAAAAAGTTATTTTAATTTTAAAATCAGTGACATGAAATTGCCAAATATATAAATTTGTTATAATCTATTATATTTGTTAATGGAAAACAAAATAGTTTGAAGCAAATAAGTTTCAAAGTGTCACACTGATATTTCATACAAAGCCTTTCAAATTAATTTGCTTCAAAACATGTGAAAAACTTAGACCACAGATAAGAGGTACATTTTAAGTGCAATTACCAGTATTTTGTGCTTTTAATATTTGAAACATTTTTAGAAATTATTGCCTGCACAGCTTTTTTGTGTGATAATGGTAGCAAATATATTCTAATATTTAATTTATTCATAACATTTCACAAAGCTATAATATTTTAGTAAAAAGAAAGTAGAATACAGTATAAGATTTAAAAAAAATTAGAACAAACCTGAATGTTAGAAATTTATGTATAGATGATTCCATACAAGTTTAAAAAAGCTTTAGAGATTTGTTGATTTTAGACAAATGTTCTAGATTTGTATAAAAATGGATACATCAAATGTACTTGTAAACACATTTTCAGAAAATAAAGTATCTAGTTTTAGAAAGTTTTCCTGCATCAAATAAATAAGATAAAATAATTGTAGAGCTATTATCTTTAAATATATTTTTAAGAAATAATTTAAAAACTATATTTTTGACAGATATGTTTTAAAAAATGTCACTTTTAGTCTATTTTTAAACTAAAATTGTAACACAAAATGGTATCATTTCTCCCTTATCTAGAAAATGAGTACTATTTATTTGTATAATATGTGCTTCTTATTTAACATTTTTTAAAGATAATTTTTTTATTTTGTCACTTTAAGCATAAAAAAATTGTTCAACAATTGCACATCTGAAAAATGATAATACTTATAATGAAATAATACTTGATACAGAATAACGATTTTTTAAAAGAATATCTTATATGTATTTGATTACATACGAATTACATTAAAAAGTTGATTATACGAAATGTCTCAAAAATTAATGGAATATATTTCAAATTCTTAGCATTTTTAAATATTTAAAAAATTTTACATATTCCTACACAAATTGCATATCATCATAAAATCTTAAAAATAAGAAATTATTATTAAATAGAACAAGTACCAATTTTTTCATCGTTTAAAATAATTTGAAATTTTTATGTGTATATTTGTAAATTTTCCTCATACATTTTTCACTTTTAAAACAAATTTCTGATTAGAATAAAATTAAAAATAATTTCACTGTCACACAAGAAAAATACAATAGAGCAATGGTGAAAAACCCTGTAATTAAGAACAAATTCAGCATTGAGGATAAAATATGAAATAATAATCCACTCCAAACTGTCACACAGGAAGATTTTAGCAGTCCAGTTTAATTTGTAGCAGGGCGATAATTTACAAGAAGCTCTCAAAAAACAAAACTGAAATTCGAGACCAGCAAATCATGAATCTTTTACCAAAATACAAGAACCCAAGCAAATGAGTCTTCATTTAATTAAATCTTCAAAAATTATCCATTAATTAAGAACTCATAGCAAACAAGGTAATTAAATTGTAGATGAATTTTTATGTAATCAATAATTAAAATCAATATTTATTTCTAATTGATTGATTATGATTATTGATTTTCTAAGTGATATTTTTAAAGTATAATATGCTTGTATATATATATTATCTGAATAGGATCAAATTTCTTTTGGGAAATACTGATCAAAGGAAAATTTTCATGCACCATTAATATAAGTAAAAAAAAATTCCATCCACATATCTAGGGCTCTAGTTTTCTTAAAACTAGTTACCTCAACAAAAAAAAAAAAAAAAAAAAAAAAGGGGGGGGGGCCCTTTTTTTCAGATTTTTTTTAAAATTTATGTCATTTAAATAGATTGTACTCATTTTTTTCCTTCAAAATTATTTCTTAACAATACTCATATTTAATATAAATTTTTGTCAATCTTTATAAACATTTATTTGCCATGTTTTATGTTGAATATGTTAGGTTTTTTTTTAATAATGAACATTATTTGCTTCTATCAGCCTTATGTTGTTGTACTTTGTAGCTCACAAGAATTTTAAAATTATTTCTGAATTTAAAAAGTTATAAGCTCAATAGGAATTGGTGGCTTTTTTAAAATTAATAAAATAAATATAATTTAAGATAAAAATAACTAAAATTTAATTTTATATACAATTTATCAGGCAGACACAATCATTTTTTACAAAAATAAGATGAAGCAAATTCTTTAGCAACAGTAGCTGCTTGTTCAACTCTATCTAATCTCTTTGATATCACAGAATAAAATAACTCAGGATCTTTGGGTAATGTCCTAGTTTGGGCTTCTAATAAAGAAGCAACAGGATTAATCCACAATAAAGATGAAAATGATGAACACACAAGAGACTATAAAAAGAAAAATAAACCATGTTAGCAGGCAATTATATAAGTAAAATTTATAGTAATACGCAATCAAAGTGTGTTCTAAAAAAGACAATGCATCCTGATTGAATATATTACACAGTTTGGGCAATAATAAAGATATACTTTCTTTAAGAGTTATATTCAGAAAATTTCTAAGATGTTACCAAATGCATATTTTACAGTCCGTAAAATCATAAAAGTTTTACTTTTAATCAATATTAAATACTAAGAACAATCACTGAAATATTTTCCACAGGTAAAATAGTACTGTTAAATCAATTATTACTTTGCTTCACAAAATTAAGAATATACATTAATTTTTAGTTATTTATTTGCTTAATTTTGTTCTTTCAGAACAGAAACTTCTCTTATGTTGTCCTTCCTTTAAAATTAAAAAAAAGTAAAATTTTAAAATCAATTTCATAGTTTCAGCACAAAATTTTAAAAAAGAAATTTAAAAACATTAATAATAAATGAGACAACAAATTTTCAAAAAATAAAACCCTTATCCAAATGCATATATATGTTAACTTATATGCTATCCTATCTAGTTCAGTATAATACATAAGGAAAAATTCCTACTTAAAAATTAAAATAGTAGCATACATGAAGTATTTACAAATTAAATGTAAGAATATAAATCTAATAAAACAATTTTTATATTATTTAAATGATCTGTACACAACAATTCATAAGGTTATACAAGGAACAGCAAGAAATGATGAGAGATTCAATACATATAAATAAAAACATATTTTAATAGCTTTTAATAATTAAAATGAATAAATTAAAATATTACCTTAGGTACATAGCATGAACAAATGAGTGATTTATGACCATCTTTCACAAAATAGAGAGCAGGTTTCTCTTCAGAGTTTTCAATAGCATAATTTATTATTTTCTTTCCATCTCCAACAGATGAAAGATAATGAACAATATATGTCTGATTAGAAAAATTTTCTAATACATTTTCCATTTCGCATTTAACCTATTTAAAAACATTTAAGCTGTATTCATCATTGTATAGATATTTTATTAAAAAAATTTAGTTCAACAAATTTATTTTAAAATTTTGAGTACTCCACCCTTCTTTTATGAATACAATTCTTTATAGAAGCTAGTTTTAGATAAGTGTATTAAAAACATTTTTAAGGTTAAAATATTTTTTGTCGGAATTGAATAAAAGCAAATACTTATCTGTAAGTATATATTTTTGAAGCTAATAATGTTTATTATTCATACAACATTAAAGGACTGCAATTGTTTTGTCTGGATTCAATAGTTCTTTCCAAAGTTTAATCAATTCTGTTTGAGGCATTGAAGCACTGCAGTTACACTAAATCTAATGATATGTTCAATAAACACAAGGAAGATAAGGGGGGGGGGAACCTTATTAATCCATACATGTAACAGATCCTTTTATAATGAATTCTTACATTGATAAAATAGCTTTGAGACAAAAATATTTTCAAATAGAATATACAACTCTATTTTGTTACAAATAATAATAAAATGAACATTTAACTGGAATTTAGATTGCCATGCTATAAGTAAAATCAATGACATGTAGTAAACTTTAATACATAAAGTAATAATAACAGATAACATAGTTTATTAAAATTTTAATCTTACCTCTAGAAAACCATCTTGGACAAAATGGCTTGTGGCTTGAACTAATTTTTTAGAAAGGTCTGTTAACTTTTCTTGATGTTCTCGAAAGAGTAAAAGAGGTAATTCAGTTTCATGAAAAGCCTAACAGAAGATAATTAAATATTTTTCACAATGTATGATAATTAAATGTATAATTCAACCTAATTGAAAACTGAAATGTTTTACTTCTTGCAAAAATTTAGAATTATTTTGTTTTATTCTATCATGAATAAAATTATAGAAAAAAAATTCCCCTCCAAAAACTTTTTGTCATTATTTCATTAACATTGCACTCAAAAGCAATAGATCTCATAATTTTGAACACTGGTCATGTGACAAAGATGATACCTGCACTAGCATCTCACTCCCCAAACTTCCACACTATCAGAAGGATTTGGAGCCTCAACAAATTTAACATGCATTAGCCTCACTAAATGGCAAGTTGTTAGTGGCATCAAACTTATTTCATGACTCAATGAAAACAATGCCAGCCGTGAGTTTGCAACTGTGACCACTAGACTACCCCTGTCACTTACCTCCATTATTTTCTTTATATAAACTTGCATTAAATAAAAGTACAATTTTCATAATAAAATATCAGATTATTATCAGAATAAAGTATCAAAGATTTAAATTTTGCAGATATCATTTTGCAGTTAATTCATGAATAATTTAATAAATTTGGGTACATTTACATGAAATAGTTTCATAACTTTTAGTATTACACTTAAATTTCAACACATTTATATACTCAGGTAATTTAACTCACATTAGATTTTTTTTTTTTAAATCTACTTCGTCTACTTTTTACATTTACTTATGCATAATCACAAACAAATAATGCACCAGTAAAAATATTTCAGCTAAAAAACCTAATTTCCCTTACATCTTTCATATATATATATATATTTTTTTTGAACAATGAACAGTATTTTTTTAAATATAAATCTGCATTCATTCACTTAACCATCAATTAAAACCCTTTGGGGACAAATGATGTAGATGTGTGTTTGTGCTATATTCCCCTCAAAGTTGAATGCAGCACTCTTGCATTATGGAAAATCTTCCTCAATGGGGATTGATGGATGCACAGATGTATTGCGCATTTGAAACAAAATATTTAACATTAGATGGGGTTACAGATCAGTGTTTCTTTCAAAAGATTGATCTCCTATATATAAATATTTCTTTCCTCAGGGTCAAATTGTGATTGGCTATATATCTGAATTATTGGATTTTTGCTAGAGAAAAGAAAAACACATACTATTAATTTATTTTGAAGTGGTTGCTTATAACTTCTCCTCTCAGGTAAAATGGAATGTTATGGAAGATTTTCTATTCAAAAAACATAAAACAAAAGTATTGAAAACCACTAAAAAGAACCATAGAGAAATATCAAAAGAATTAACACATGACACTAGGAAAAAATGAAATATTTTTAGTGCAAAAAGATTAGATGAATGTTAATTTCAATGATGATAGGAAGAATGCTTTAATTTTTAACTACTTATCATGAAAAAAATATTGCATCAATAGGAAAAGAAAACTGAAAAATTGAGAAAGAAATTTTTAAATTGGAGCATGTACTGGATTACAATCAAAACATGGGAGGGGTCAACTTAAGCATCACTTATACAACCTTCTGAAAGACCAATCAAATGATACAATTTATTTATTTATTTATTTTTTTGGCTTTTTTGACAAGGCTATTTATAATATAGCTATGTTCTTTTTGAAAAGCAAAATTTCCCAAACTATTGTACTTTCAGAATTTTAAATGCTTTTAATCTACGAAATAGTGGATAAAAATCTAGAAGTAAAAAACACAAAAATATTTATAAAATCTCCAAATACAAATCCATTAAGGCTTAGAGATTGTCATTTTCCAAAATTGCAAGCCGAAAAAGATTGTAAAATTTAGAACAAGATGTTAGTTTGCACAAAGCAAGATGAAAGATGGGACATTGCCTATGAATGTGAATTGTGTAATGTCAGTCCCTGCATTGATCTGTTCTTTCAGATTTTTCATACAACTTTGAAGTATTAATTATTATAATATTCTGAATGTATTTTATAATGTTATATATAATGTATGTGTTGTTTATATTTTGCATTAATAATCTAGTGTTAATTTAGGTACTTTCAAATATAGTAAATTTTATTTCTTATATTTAATATCAAGAATTTTAGTTAAACTTTTTTATTATAATTGAAATTATATCTTTCCCCACATATTTAAAAATAGCATCAATTCTGTGTAAAGGGTACTTTTTTTTACTATTATGAAACATATTTTTTATGAAATTTATGCATGTTAGTCTGAGGGAAAGAAAATGCTGTAGTCTGTAGGTAGAATCAGCACTTGCTAGGAACTGATCTATGGAAGGACTTCTTTCCACGGACATCGGTCCTGAAGAGGTAAACAATACTGGTCACTTTAGCCTAAATTCTAACTAAAACTTTAATTAGTCAAAATTGCACTGTTTCTTTGGTATAACACACCAATCAATAACTCCCGAGACTAACCCAGAGATGGCGCTCGTAGTAAACCAGGTCTTTCTAGAGTACTAACCTTTGCTTGAAACGTGTCAAAATTTTAAGTCGATCGGACCAGAAACAGCTGAGTTATTGAGGTTGGAGTAAAGTCGTTTTGTAGTTTGTTTAAAAAATGGAAAAAACTGAGTTTCGTGTTCTGATAAAACATTGTTTTTTAATGGGTAAAAACACCGTGCAAGCGAAACAATGGATTGAAAAATGTTACCCGGACTCTTGTCCATCAAAAGCAACGATTTGTCGGTGGTTTGCCGAGTTTAAATGTGGTCGTACCGACACAAATGATGCGGAACGCTTGGGTAGACCTGTGGAAGCCGTTACACCGGAAAATGTGAGTGAAGTGACAAAAATTATAATGAAAGATCGTAAAGTGAAGCTCCGTGAGATTGCTGAGATGACACAGATATCATATGGAAGTGTATTTACTGAAAAAGGTTTTTTCCAAGTGGGTGCCGCGATTGCTTTCGATGGAACAAAAACAGCAACGAGTCGATGATTCAGAAAGCTGTTTATCGCTATTTACTCGCAACAAAACAGATTTCTTGCGGGGGGGAAATTGGGGGGGGGAGATTGTATCACCCTAAAAGATGATTAACAAAAGGTGTTATGTTGATGAATAAAAAAAATTTTGCAAAAAAATGTTGTTTTCAATGTTAGTCTCGGGAGTTATTGATTTATGTGTTAGTAATAAATCATTTTCACTAATGTATAAACAGCATTTTTTTTTTTTTTTTTAAGAATATTCAGCATATTTTATCTTAAAAATGCAATATCAGTACATTAGGATGCGTAATTCTTTCGTGGAATAATGAAATGAAAATTGCCAACCTATATAATGTTCTTGCCATCCAAATATGGCTATGAATCAAAATTATAATCATTCATAATAAAAAGTCTATTTTGTTGTTCTTTTTTTTTTTTCTACTACACTAAATTAGGAAGAAAGGATGATAAAATTTACACTAATATTTCACATTTAAACATTTAACTACATTAAGCTTAATTATTACTAATATTTCTCTTTATTTTCATGCTAAGCTATTATGAACAATCTTATTTAATATAAGAAATAAGACCATTATTGTAATTTTTTTAAAATCAGAATGCAGGAACCAAAGTGAGATTAGTAAATATTTAACATTATTCTCATACTTATAAATTGTTTATATCTCAATTTGTGTTCAGACAATAAGCATATATAGTTTTACTTAAAAGTAATAAATGAACCTTTCTTTTTTTTCTTCTTATGAACATAGAGAAAGCAATAAATTTTAAACAGAAGATATATAAGTATTTTTTGTATCTTATGATTTATTTCAAATAATTAAACTTGTGATAAAATTTAAAAGAATATACTTACTTTTGCCTCTTTAATTTCTTTAAGACAATCCCACAATTCCAAAACGTCTCTCTAAAAATATCAAACATGGCATTTTTTCAGCTGATATTTTTCAATATCATTTTATAACAATTTCATTACTTTTCTTCTTTTAAGGAATTATTAGAGATATACCTGTGGCTTTTCTAAACACGAGGAAACATACTCTTCCAATTTGGATAATTTCTCATCATAAATTTGACCATCTTTTTCTACAATTAAAGCTTGTTCACCAGTAACAGCTCTAATAACTCTTTCTTTATTCTTATTAGTCTTTTGAGAAGTGATAACAAAAGAACAAATATCTCTGGTTGATTTAACATGGCTGAAATGAAATTTTATTCAAGAAATGTTTTTCTTTGTTTAAAAATAAATTAAATTCACATTAACGAACAAAACAAAAAAACTACTCACGTCCCACAACATGGTTCAATTGATTTCAATGCATCTGATTCATTAGAACTACAAATTGTAACAACTGGAACATGTGTTTCATATTCCTTAAAAATAATTAGAAATATATTACAAATCTAGTTCATTTGCAAAAAGGTTTTATAAAATGGAGCAGAGGATCTTGAAATAAATATATATAAACCAAAATTAAAATAAACATTCCATATTTTTCATTTTGTATTCACTTTTAAATTAAGTTTATATTAAAGTTCACAAAAGAGTTATGTCCACAAAATGGTTAATATTATTTCAGTTTAAGCAAATAGTTTCTTTAAATAACTTTAACTATGTTTTCAAAAATAATAACTCTAAATGCATAACTTAAATGTATACTTTTTTCCACTTAAGCAGTTTATATTCAACATTCACAATAAATTTTAATCAAAAATGAATTAATGAGTTCTTTGAAAGAACAAATAAGCATTTCAAGAGTTCACAGGAATTGTAATACATAAAAACAACATAAAAAATGTTTTGGAAACCAAGATTTAAAAAAAAGAATGAGTACTACTTTATATCTCTAAAATTAGAATTTAATAAAAAGTAATAAACAGATACAACACATCAACTAAATCATAATGTTACTGAATGAGTAACAAAAAAGTGTCAAAACTACAAAAAAAAAAAAAAAAAAAACATTTTATAACTAATACAAGCAAAATCAATCAGTTATCATTTTTTTTCGAAATTACACTAATTAAACTGCTGAAAATGTAGAAATATATTAAAGGATAAGGAAGTGAAGAAGAAATGCATATTTAATTCTATAGTATATGAAAAATAAATTAGTTCAAGTGAAATAATTGGGGTAATTTTCCTGCATAATGAGTCATATTCAAATTTTTTTTACAAAAAGTTCCATATCTAATTCGATAAAATGAGCAATATACACATACCTTAATAAGACCAGATTTATAAGGTGGTAATTCTTTTAATGACTCCAAAGGTTCTTGAGAATGTATAACATCAAGATTAGCATCAATATAATACTTCATATATCTTTCAGTTTTCATAAGTTGCTCATCAGTTAAATTATCCTAAAAAATCGGAAAGTTACTTTTTGCATATATTAATCTAACTATTCTAAAAAGACAAAAAATAATAGTATTAAAAAAGACGGATTACTGAAATATCTAAAATGCTTTTCTATACCTTTTATAATTGATAAACCTGTTCCAATTTTTTTTTAAAAAAAACTAACACCACATAATAAAAATAACAAAATAAATATATTTAACAAGGTTTTGCAACCCAGTTTTTTTTAAAAAAAATCATGGTACTATGCAGATTTCTCAATAAAACATAAAGTAGAAGTTATAAAAATAAGGAAATATATCTTTCTCTAGAAAAAAAAAAATTCAATGTGTATTAAATAGATTTTAATTCTAAAAAAATCCTTTTATTCTTAATTTACAGAATAAGAAACAGTTACAATGCAACAATATATATAATATTCCAGCAGAAGTCTGACAGTTAAACAACTTATAAAATGGAACATAAATTTTTCTACAAATGCTCATCTGTATTTTTCTTTTGGAATTTACTAAATCTTAAGAATTTTTTCTCCAGTGGAAAGTTTTTAAATAATTGCAGTAATCCTAAAATATTGAACTCTTTAACCAAATATTATACAGCAAATATGTTTTTAAACTTCTAATTATTACACACACATAAACAGAAAATGCTTATAAAAATGAAAATGCTTGTTGTATGAAAAAAAATTGAAAAAATCTACATCTGTAATTACCTTGGAAGTGAAATTAAGACTAAGCTCTTTTGCTCCAGCAATTGCAGAAAGTGGCAAAAAATGAAACAAATTATTTTTTAAAGCTGCATTTAATAAATGAAGAGCTGTATGATTTTGTGAACAAGCTAAACGATGTTTCTGTAGAGAAAAAGTAAGAAAAAAGAAGTTTGATTAAATATACATAAATATTACAATGGATTTCATTTGATATTTATTATTTTATGGTTGGAAATTTGTTTTCCATATAATTTTATTAATGTTATAACATGAAAGAAAAACACTTCAACCATGCTTTTCTTTCTATATTTTAAATTGCATAGTTTTACAACACATTATTTTCACAAATTTTTTTAGCCTGATAAGTTAATAAGCAGATAGTCACAATAGCCATTATATAAAATTTCTTAGAAAGTCCTTTATAATAAATTTTATACATATTGGTTAAAAAATGTTTGCTTAATGCATTTAAAAAAATTATTATAAATTAAAAGAAATATGAATATATTTGACTAATAGTAAAATTACAAAGTAAAATAAGAAATTAAATAAATAGTTCTATCAAAAATTAGCAAGAAATTATCTAAAAAAAATTTTGGAATATTAACTTAAAATTTTTTTACATTCTAATTAATTTAAAGTAAATAGTAAACACTGAAAAGATTTTTAAAAGAAAATTTTTTAATTAATAATAAATTAAAAAGACAATATATTTACACTAGAACATGACATAAAGAAATTTTTATAACAAAAATGTGGACTTACTTCATTTACTATTAATGAAAATATATGATTAGCTGAAATTTCTCCACATTCCACATATCCATCATGGAAAACATAACCATCCAATTTGTAAACATTGTTGACTTTAACACGATATTCCTAGATTGTATGAGATTTTTTAATAAACAATAAACCTTGCAAGCCATTTTTACTTTGATTCAGAAAATAGCATTAGAATGCACTTATACATTTTATGTAAGAATATAATCTTTATAAAATGAAGTAATCTCTCTATTGTTTTAATCTCTTCTATTGTTTATAAGTCATAAGCAGATTATTAAATATAATGAAACAAGTTGAAACTGAAATGAGGATATTTAATGTAGTTAATAGTTAGTAATTCTTCTAGAATTGTAATTTGTATAGTCTAAATTGAAAAAAATTATGTCACTACTTAAATAAAGTATTATAAATTTCTATTCAGTAGAATTTTACTTTTATATGTCAAGAATTAAATAAATTAAAAAAAAACACTAAATACACTTAGATAATTACACATTCCATCATAACTTGACCAGGCTTAAAAAAAGTAGTTAATTAAAATGCTACATATTAATTTTTATTTTCAAACGAAAAAGTAAAATATTTACTTAATTACATAAGCAATATGCCCTCTTCCTAGAATAAATCCATTTCCTACTTTAAGTTAGATTTTAATTTCTATACACACACAATTTATCTCTGAAAATATTATCCCTAATATACTTTTTGTTTATATATTTAAAGTGATATTTCACTCTTGTGTGTGATTATTCATTTCATGCAAATCATCTCCCTTTTTCCAAAGAACAGTATTTTTAATATCAATTGTAAGCTTCTTAAACCAAAGAAATTCTGCAATTGTAAAAGGAGGTTACACATTATTGGGATTTTTTGGTAGTGAATGCTTAAAATACATGCTGCTGAATAGTAAAATGATCTTTGTTTATTGCAACTCAATTTATAAAGACGATACATTTTTTTAAACTATTTTATTTACAATTATGCATTTCTAAGCCTTTAATAATTTTAAAAGTAAAAAAATAAAGAGAGAGAAGATAAAAATTCTAATTATTTAAACATACATCACAGCTTAATATTCCTGTATCTCCAGCTTGCTCATCATCTTCTGAGAAAAAATTAGTTTTATCTAAAATAAGCTGACAATTTAAGCCCTGTTCAACAAATGTAACAAACTGATCTTCTCTAACAAGAGCAACAACTTTAGCCGTAATTGGTTGCACACCTAAAAAGTAAAAAAAAGAAAAAAATCTGATAAGAATCACAGACAACAATTATTTGAAGATGGAACTAGTTTTAAAAAACTAATACATTAAATTTCAAACAATGTTTCATTTTTAATAAAATCTTTCTAGTCATGTAATATTATGCATTTCCATTCTTAGCTATTCTAAAAATACAAAATATTAAAAACCTGCCAAGATTCACAAATCAAGAATGTCATAAGCTACTCTATAGAATACTTATTAAATTCATTATATAAATAATAAATAATGTTATTTGAATATAATTACTTTTCAGAAAAACTTATTTGTCAATTCTAAAATCTAATATACGGTGTATCATAAAGCTGAAACTCTTGTCATTTGCATTACAATACTATTTCAAAAATACATCTTTCAGATTAAAAAATAACCTACCCTGTTATAAGAGCTATTAAAAAAAAAAAACAGATGTTTTTATATAATTAATTAACTTATGAAAGGTTTGTTTTGTAACAACATAATATAAAATTTAAGTACATAGTTTAAAAACTTGCATAAACTATAAAAAACAAATATTTTGATCAAATACATATAAAATTTACAATACCTTTAGTAGAACAATCATATTTAAAGTTATCATCAGTAGGTGGAATTTTCCTTCTTTTTAAATCTGTTAAAATTTGAGAGTCAATTTTGGGCTTGTGAAGTAAAACACCAGACATATCCTTAAAAATTAAATTAAACAGAAATGTAAAAACATAAATAATTTAACTAGATAAAAAAATTTATATATATATATATACACACACATATATACTCACAATTAACAAGAGGTTCTTTTGGAACAAAATTTTAATCTCTGTGTCGTTTCAATAAATACAATGTTTCCTTTTAATAGGAAACAATTAATACACAGATATAAATCCAGCACGATTTGAAGTTCTTATAATGTAGCAATTCAAAATTCATAATTAATATTGCACATGTACTACTAATACAGACAGTCACTTACATACATACTCTCAAAAATCATTCTAAAGATTTAGAATTATTTCTGAGCATCTAGTATTGTTTCTAAGGTCATCTTAACATATTCAGCATTACTGACAGATGTATTTTTTCCTTGCTTGAAACCATCTTTCTGACCAAAATATTTCTTAGACAGGGAGACAGGGAAGAGAAAAAAGTTGAAACTTTCCATAACTATATATATATATATATAGTTATGGAAAAAAAACGTAAACAAAGGAAAAAAATTTATTTAAACCAAAGTAAACTAATGTACTCTAATTTAAAATAATCTATACATATTTAAACACAGTATTAAATAATTTTAACACATTAAGGGAATTATAAAATTTATACCTCCTAAAACAAGCCAAAGTGGTATTTTTAAACTTTTCTTTTAAAGTGACATGATAATGCTTTTTATCAAGAAAACCTTAACTGCCAAACTACATTCATTGATTGATTTTATGAAATTAACAAAATATTTATTTAAATTTACTTCAATTATAAATATATATATTTAATTATGAAGTAAATCTTCTCAAATCTAATTAAAATTCAAGAAATTCATAGTAAGAAATAGATTTAAAAAGTCACCATCTGGTGGTAGTTTTTAACTAAAAATATTTTTAAGAAATTAATTAAACCTAGATTAATAATTATAAAAATATAATACAGATATAAATTATTTTTATAAATTAAAAAGTATATATAATTATATAAGAAAAAATACAAATATATAATAAACAGACCAACAAAATACACATATATACAAACCTATATATATATATATATTCAGACACACACATAAATATTTATATTTATTTTTAATTTACCTTAATAATTTTTAAATTATATATACATATATACATGTGTGTGTAATGATTTCTCTTTAATTTACTTTCCTAATTTATATTTTAACAGCCATAGTACTGTGTTCTTCGTTATTTTGAGATCCCAATATATATATATATATATATCCCTATATAGGGATATATAATCCTGAATAGGTGGATGCCAATTAGTCCTCTTGTAAAATATTTAAAGATGCCTACATTTATTACCATGTGATCTGCATAATCCTTAACTTCCCTGGAGAAACAAACAGTTTAAAAAACTCTGTCACTGTTTACCTTAATACCAGAGTGAATGTGTGTGAATATAAAAATTCACAATAATCTTAGTTTAAAATTGCTTTATTGTGCTACAACTTAAATTTTGAAATATTATACACACATATATCTATTTAAGTAAAGATTTGGTACTAAGTTTACTAAGGGTAAAAATATATCAAGAGAAGTTATTATACCAGACAAAATAACTATCAGGGAGTTATCTATTTGTATGGCAGAAGATAGCAAAAATAAATATCTCATTTGAAGCTGTTTGTAGCTTGAAGGAATAATTCGAATGAAACCAAAATCTATACACTTACTATTCGAGAAGAGGGAAGAATGGAATATTAAAAAAAAATTAGTTGCAACATCGCCAACTTCTGGCATTTTGGAGTGTATAATATGTAACACATACAAAGAATTAAAGCATAAAACTGAATGGCATACCTAATTTTTTGGAAAATGTTACAGTAATGTGATTACGTTTGTACATGGTGGGTATCGGTCCAGTTCCGGTACCACATGGCCATTGTGCTGGAGGACATAATTCAAGCAGTGCACAATGTGCTCAACTGCAAAATGTAATGCATCATGAGTGATGTTTTGCACATATTGTGTTAAGTAATCTTACAGGTCTTTGAGGTTTGCATCATATTGGGGCATCGAAGAGGCTACACCATATGAAAATAGGGACTAATTATTTAATCTTCAGTGAAATGTTGTTGAAAGAGTTGTTGCATTGCTCGTCCAGGATGGGGTGGGGCTCCATCTTACATATATGGTATTTCAGAGAGACACTGTCTTTGCTACAGTTGAGGAACCACAAATGTTTTCAACATGTGTAAAAATTGTTGTGCAGTAACCAAACATGTAATAAGTCCTGATGGCCGAAATTCCTCGAAAAAATAAGGACATGAATGAAACTTGCAGCAAAGCCACACCACACTGAGAGCTTTGGAGAGTGGAGGGGGTCTTTCTTGAATAACATTTGGTGGCACTGAAGCATATATTCTACAGTTCTGCATACTGACTGCCCCATCCAAAAGAAAATGGGCTTCATCTCTCTATAAAATCTTGCATGATAAGGCATCATCCATATTCCTTCACACCAAAATCATTAGAGCAAAATTCAATCTCTCCCGCATGTCACCTGGTAACAATTGTTGATGATGACTAATTTTATACAGATAAAATTGGATCACCTTTCTTAAGATTTTTCGAACAGTAGCATATGGAATATCCAACTCTTGAGCAACTTCATGAGCACTAGGGTTGGCTTTCAAGAGTCCTTGATGACTCTACAATTGCAGTGGCAATTTTTTCTTGTATGGAGAGAGGTACTGGTTTTGTTCCCTCTCCCATATTTAACAGTAAACAATCTAGTCTCCTTGAATTTTTTTTACCATTCTTCTCACTGAATTCTGTGTCAAAGGACCTTTACCTTTAAGTACCCTTTCACACATATAAATTCATGTACAGCAGTTGCAACATTTACTATTGTAAACATAATTAATCTTTTGAAAAAAAATATATCTTTAAAACTAACAATTGCATGCATTGTGTTAAAATTATTTATATGTCCAGTTAGGAATGAACACCAGCTAGTGCAGACACTACGTGTATCTAAGAGCATTAATAAGAAAGAGGGGGGAAAAAACCACCCAAGGATATGAATTTTAATAAACATAATTTTTTCAAAAATTCTGTTCCGTTGAAATAATTTTACCATTTTGCATTTCTTATGATGGATTAATAAAATGAGAAATATTGCAAATGTACACAAAAATTAATTCAACTATAAAAATTGTAAAAAATAAATTTGTGAAGAAGGTAGAAAATCTAAGATGTTATACACGAAATTAGATATTTAAAAATTCATTTTTTTTACAAACAAAAGATTAATAAAAATTTCAAGAACTAACCTAACATAAATAAAATGAGTTATAATAACAAAGATGCATCAAACTTATATATAAAAGTTTTTTCTCTGCTTTATTAATTTGGAATCAATTCCCACTCAGATGAAGTTATAAAAATGAACTCTCATACTACATTCAAGATTTAAGTTTTTAATCATGTCACAAAAATCAGATAAAATTTTTGTTTTATGAAGCTTTTAGTTTTACAAATAACATCAATACATGTTTTTTCCTTATTTATTATATTTATACCAAATTTATATTTCAAAACTATAAAATATTTGATTTTACTATAAATTAAGGATAAATTGATTAAGAAATATTTGAAAAACTCACTATAGTCATATCAACTCTGGAAGAAGTATTAATGAAATGATTTAACCTTATTTTTAAATCCTTTAAAAGCAGTTCACATTCCTTTATATCTCTTAAAGGTATATCATATTTTGATTGGCATTCCTGTAAAATGAAAACAGAATATAAAAAAATGTTATATGCAAAAACTTCTTTGGTAAAATAACTGTGTATAAAACATTTACCTTTAAGATAGTTTTCACTTGCTTCAATAAATCAAGAAATGTATCCAGAGGTGTCTATATGAATAACACATAAATTTAAGATAATAAATATGTATATATTTAAGAAAAATAAATCTATAAGTTTATTACAATTCAATCAATTTATGCTCAAAAATACATTGACAATAAGAACATTACAATAATTTTGATGACAAAGTTACAAAAAAATTAAAATCTATTCACTAAATTAAAATACGTAAAAAAATTCTTTTAACAGATAGAATTTAATTTTTAAACATTTGAAAAAAAAAAAATTTAATAACATTTTTTTGTGATTTTCATAATACATTTTATAGAAGTAAATTTAATGATTTAAAGAATATATATGCGGACAGATTACTTAAATATTTATATTTTAAGCCAAAAAAATTTAATTTACTTTTCCCATTGAAATAACTGTTAATTTAAATATCATGAAATCTTAGAAGAAAATGCCAAATTTATCATGCGCATTTTTAAACAAGGAAGCAAAAAAGTATTTAGACTGTGATTATTACATGATAAACAACATACTCAATAATTACTACTGAAATCATATAAATAGCCACTATAATTCACCAATAAATATAAAAGTTTAGTAAAATTTACAAAAGTGCAGCAAAGAGAAAAAGTTTGAGAATTAACTTACATCAATTTTTTCTAAGGCAATATTTACTTCCTCTTGTACAACTAAAACTCTTTTCTTCAAAACTTTTCCATTTTCTTTGATAATAGCTGCACTATTTCCAGTTACAGCATTTATAATTTTAATTGTACCACCATGAGATTTTGATGGAATGACCACAAGGTTTTCAATATCTATAGTATTGTGCACATGCCTAAAAAGATTAAGTGTTATAGAAATATAAGAAATAAGAACCATATATATTTAGAAATATATTTAATTTGTTATTTAATTAACAATTTTAAAATCTCAAAGGTTTCAAAATACTAACGTTCCACAACAAGGTTCCAATGACACAATCTGTTTAGAGTCTGGGTCATATATGGAAATAACAGAAACAACTTCAGGATATTCCTATGAAATATAAAATGAAAACACTAAAGATTGTTTCCTGACATACAGAAAAAATATAATTCAATCAATTCGTAGGAAAAAAAAATAACAACCAAGTAAAAATCAGTGAAGATGCAACATTGAAAAATGCTATTCCTGTAAATTAACTGATGTTAAGAAATATATAAAATATGAATTAGTATCATTCATAACTATTTTTCTAATAACTACAAGCTAGGGGAAAAATTCACTGTACAAAACTATGAGCTTAGAAAAAAAGTATTTAGCATTTATATTCAAAGGAAATAAAAAATATTATTAATAAATTATTACCCATATTAGATAAGTATAAAGAACATTAATGGTAATAATATTATTTAACATCAAATATACACATAGAAAAAATTCATTTCAAAACTTCATAACAACAATTTCAAACTATAAAAACAGAATAAATACTAAAAAAAAATTTAATAATAGTAAATGATAATGATTTAAAATAAGTACACATAGAATATACAAATTAAGTTATTTCAAATTTCAATTATAATTTTAAAAAAATTAGCACTAATCATGTCAATTTTAAATTATCTCATATGTATTCCACACAATGTATTCATAAAATTTTAAAAAATTAACACCAACATTTAAATTAGAAAAAGTTATATTTAAAAGATAAGTTTTAAAGTAAATCAACTACTTCACCACGAAGTAAAACTGAATTTGGTTGTATCAACAACTCTTCAAGCATTAATTTTTCCCTTGAAACTTGCAATTTATTCTGAATCACTAGATTGGCAAAGTTTTCTATTTCTTTAAGTTGATCATCTGTCAGATGGGCCTGAAAAAATTAAACAAAACTTTATGTTTACCAAAATGTCATTGAAAATTATGGTTCTAAAAAACTGTCAAAAAAATATTTTAAAATAAACTTATTGTAGAAGCACATACTCAAAGCAAATTGAAACAGAAAACAATGAAATGACAATATATTACATATGTTTGAAAAAGGAAATAGGTCTTTTAATTTATAGATACATCGATTATTTAAAATATTTTAATGTATTACAATAACATATTTTTTATAATATCGAAAGTGTAAAAAAATATTCTTATGGTTTCATACTTCAAAATGGTTAGTATCATTTTCTCTTCAGAACTAAATAATATTCACAAAGAAGGCAAGGTTACATTGAAACATTCGACAAAAAAGTTTCATAAATTTAAAAACAAAAAATTTAGTTTCAATAAAATTGTACTTAAAAATAGTAGAAAAGGAAAATAATAATAGAAAAATGGAATACATGAAACCTATTTTATGATCGTCTAGAATGGACAAATCATTTAGAATGTAATAAAAGGACAATAAAACACAATTTAAACTATGCCAATGCTATAATTTAATCAGTCTAAAAATGAATATAATTATCATGATATGAAAATGTAGCACATGAAATTCAGATAGCATTAAAAAAATGCATGAATTAATAATAATTGTCATAAAATACTAAAAATAATTGGATCATAAGAGTGAAATTTAAAATAAGAATTAAAGTAATATTGTCCTTTAAATAGCATTTTTTTATTTTTATTTTTATGAAAATTGAAACATACAAAATAATATTATAAAAGTACCTTTGCACTAAAACCAAATTTTAAATGTAAAGGATTAACATGAGATGAACGTTGAGCTGTATATGGCAATACTTTTCTCAGAGCAACATTTAAAATATGAGTGGCAGTATGATTTTGAGAACAAGATAAACGATGATCCTGTACAGGAAGAAAAAAAAAAAAAAAAGAATTTCATTTTGTTCCAGTTCATTCAATATATATATATATATATATATATATATTGCAACTTTGCAATTTTCTTTCTTAGATGATAGTTGTTTATTCAAAATCATTCTTAATATTTTCTTTGATGTTTAAAATTATTCAGCATATGATAAACATACAAATTAAACAGCAACCAAACATCTTCGGTTTAATTACATAGATTTAAATTTTTTAATTCAACTATACTTTGTACATTCTTATTGCTTTGAATGCAAGTTGGATTGCATAATAAATATTACTTGGTATTTTCTCTTTAACTGAAAATTCCTTTTAAGCAATTATTTAGTTAAAAATTGAAATACAAAATTTCCTCAGCATTTCCTTATTTTATTTTTCATGGATTTCTAAATAAATTGAAGAAAATCAAAGCAAACAATTAAAACCCTTTCTGTTCACAAAATTTAATTTCACACTTTTTAATGAAACCAAAAATTTTAAACAGCTGTGCACTTAAAATAGCTAAGATAACGCAAAACTCAAAAATGGAGTATCAAACATATTTTCATTATCTCAAACATTATTAAACTAAACACTTATTTTCATTCATCACAGATATATTCTTTTTTTGTGCTAAATAAATTAATGATTTATTTTTAAGGAGAGACTAGAAGTTATTAATTTAACTCCTCTTTTGTAATAAATGATAAAATAACAAGAAGAAATTAAATGACATTATGGACAAATAAAAAAATCTAAATAACAAGACTTCACATGAAAACAAAATTTGATTAAATTTATATTAATTCATTGAAATCCTTTAATAGAAAAATATTTATGCAAAACTCACTCTGTCCACTTCCATATTAATATCAGAGTTACAAATCATTTTGCCATTAGTTACACATCCATGATGAAATACATATCCTTGAGATGAAGATACATAATCAACTTTAAAAGTAAAATCCTAGAACAATCAATTTTTTAACATCAATATTAATGTCATCTATTAACACATAAATATAAAAATTATTTTTTTAAAAAAAACCTTTAGTAAAATTTACACATACTTATAGACATTATAATGACAATATTTAAAAATAACTATACATTCAAATAAGTTACTAAACATATAAAAGCACACTGCAGAGTCAAAGTTACTATTAATATATTCAAACTACCTTATTATGCACTAATATCAAACAATATTATAAAAATAACTCCTTTCACATTCATTTATTAGGTTTATATAAAACACACACATTATTTGACAAAGTACATCAGAAAACTGTAATGTATAATTGCAGACATAAGAAATTTTAAAAATCATGGAAAAGGTGAATAGAACACAAAATTGAAATTGCGAAAACTATGTTCTTAATATCAATACAACTGAAAAATAAATTTAAAAAATTATTATAAACACATATTACAAAAATTTAAAGAATTAGCAAATTAATGTCAAACATAGTACAGATCCTAAGATTTCCAAAGCAATCTTAACTTTCATTTTCAATTATTATTTTCTAAAATATAACAATTTGCTTTAAGTATAAGTAGTAAAAATTATTTAAAAAATTCCTTATTTTCAAAAACATAATAGAGCATAATACCTGATTAGAAAGTATTCCAATATCAGATACTTGTCCACCTCCCTCAGAATAAAAATTACTTTTATCTGATACTACAATGCAAATATTTCCTTCATCAGCTTCTGGTACCATTTCTGTATTTTTAAAAATAGCTAAAATTTTAGCTGTAATGTTTTCAACACCTGAAAAGGAATATTTCATCTATTTTTAATGAGTTTTTATAACATTTAAACTTTATCAATACATCTCTATACAAAAAAGAATAATTTTAAGAACAAAAGAAATTACATTAAAATATTCTTAAATAATTTTCACCAAATGATTTTTGTTGATGTTCACTTAGTAAAAATTTATAGTTTTATTTCCTGTTCATTAACAGGCAAATGATTTTTTTTTTAATTCTCTTTATTCATTTAACATATTTTTTATTTGGCTTTTGCTATATGACCAGTTTAACTAAGATACATACAATTTTATTAAAAACCCATGCTTCTCAAAAGTTAGTTTAAATTTCATAAAAATAGACATTAGTATATATTCATTGAAAACTTGCTTAAATGATCATACATCCAACATATATCAATTGCCTAATTATGAATTAAAAAATATATAACCACAGGAACTGATCAATTATCTTTAAGTTCTATTTCAAACAATAAGGAAAAGAAAAAATCATCGAGAAGATCAAATGGAATGTCCTGATTTAATTACATGTCTTGGCAAAAGATAGTAAAATTTTATACATTTCACTTTTTAAAGATTTTAAATCTGTTCTTATAACCACATAAACATAGACATAAATTATATAGTGGATATTTATGTACAAGAGAAAATTGCATAAAATATAAATTCAGGCTCTATGCATGATGTAATCTTTCTCTCTTTTTTTGCATGTTTAATTTTTGAATAACTTTATACTACAGCTATGAAGAGTTTTTAAATAAGTATTTAAAATATAATCTGCAAATAAAATTCACCAATATTCGTAGGATAGAAATGGCCATTATATATCAGTAAAAGGTAAATAACATGAAACCCAATGCAATAACTTACATATTCCAATGTTGTATTTCTTTTATCAAAACAAATAATTAAAAATAATGCAAAATGCACAGGAAATTTTTGTTCAGTGTAAAAATTCACAATCTAATGAATATTACAACTAATTTTTAATGGAAATATATAATTAGAATCACATTAGTTTTTATTATAAGTGTTACATTAGTTTTTATTATAAGTATTACATTAATTTTTATTAGAAATTAATTCAAATACACATTTTACATATTAAAGTTTGTAAAACAGGAAATACTAAGTTTCTCACACCAACCATTAAAAAAAAAAACAAATATCCTTAAAAATTTTGCTTTCTTTAGAATAAATATAATTGTATATGCATATTATTCCTCATTATCTATATTGATATATTTTTTGCATTTAATATCAATTAAAAACATTTTACATGGAGTATATATTTTTAAGAAAAATACAATAGAATCAATCGTCACTTTGGGTTTCCTAAGAATTTTCTGAATTTTTTCACAAATGTAAATCATTTCCAAAAGTGTTTAGCATGTAAGGCGAGCAGATTGGAAAACCCTTAATATTCATCTAAGAGTTAAAAAAAATGTTACAAGAACTATCAATCAGAAAAATATATTATTAAGCTACATTTGAATCAGACTTTTACCAAAAACTCAATAAGGAAATTTTGGGAACTATTTCTTTATATAATATGAAACAAGATAGTTCATATATATTTTTAATACTTACCATGCTTGTTTTGTTCTGTACTATAATTGTACTTAAAAGAATCATCAGATAACGGAACATTCTTCTCAACAAGTCTATTTACCATCGTGAACAAAGTATTTGATTTTTCTTCACGCTGTTTATCGATTTGCTGCAGCTATTGCATAAAACATAAGAAAGGAAATGAAAAACCTTACAATCAATCAAAACAAACTGATTCACAAATTTAAGACATTCTATATTTTCGTGTACATAAGTGGCACAAAGATTTTCATAATTTAATCAATTTATCTATTATGAATATCCCAGATATGAAATTAAAATATATTATAAGGATACAAAGGATTATAATTTGTTAGACATATATTTTTAATTTGAAGTTTTTCATTTAAAAACAAAACAAAATAAACACTTTACAGTTTTGATATACTTTGCAGAACTTTAAAATATGTAATAAAATAGCCTCAGATTTTGAAAAGAAATTTAAAAAATTATATTTTATAGATATAAAAACAACAACAAAAAAAAGCTTATGTCATTTTTTGCTAAAATACACTTTCTTTTACACTATATACACTTAATAACACTAACATACTTAAAATACACTAATCTTAAAATACACTTTTTATACTTTTCAACAAACTAAACAAATCTTTGCATGACATAATCATTAAAATCCTATAAAATAATGTATATTAATCTTTGTAATAAGAAATAAGACTAAGAGCAGAAGGCAAAATTAAGTAGCAAAACGGGGCTTTTTTTTATAACAAGAATAAATATATTTGGCAAAACTGGAACTGAAGAAGAATACTACATATTAATATTACAAAACTTTCATCATTATGACTCTCTGAAAATAATCTACTCTCTTGAAAAATATCTTCTTCCTGGGGGATTTTAAACTATAATATGTATGCATACACAAGATACCAAAATTGTAGAAACCCTTTGAAAAAAGTTTTTTTGTGCTTTTATGGCTCATAATTCGTTTTTTTAGAGTAATACTATCCAATCATTAAAATGGAATCAAAACACACAAATGGAAAAACAATTTAATCAACAATATAATGCAATACAGTTTGCTCAGTTATCTGTCACTTGAACAAAGATAATAAGCATGACTTTTAAAGAGCTAATTAGATGTCATTTCTTCTAGTGTAATGAGACATATTACTTTAGAAACCTGTCAATGTATTAGATGATTGTTATCAAGTTGGTTTTTTTGTGTGTTTTCTAATTTAGTGAGCTTATAAAATGGTTTCCTTTCATTTGGGGAGATAAAATATATAAAACTGAATAAGTGACACAGCTAGTTGACTGGTCACTCAGAAAGTGATTTAAAATTGCACTATTAAATGAACACAACTATGGTTTATAAAGATATTAGAAGAATAATTGGTGGAAACATAACCAAATGTGATATTTTTTTTAATTTTTGCAGATATACAAGGAGACTCAATCATCACAAACTCATCAAAGTAGAAAAAGGTGTACAACAGCAAGTGATCACAGAAAAATTAAAAATCTCTGCCTAAATGACAGAAAAAAACTATCCAGGAAAATTTAAAATGAAATAGCAGAATACAATGCAAAGTTGAACACAAAATCTGTTTGACTTGGATAGCAGGAAATTGATCTTAAAGCTAGAATTCCACACACAGAAAGCATTTTTTTGTCTCTCAAATAAGGATTGAAAAGATTAAAACATACATTGAATGGACCCCCTCTGTAAAGTTGGACTAAAATACATTTTGAATGAACAGTAAAACAGTGGGGAAATGTTATTTGGAATGAAAGAATCAGAATCAGCTTGTTTGGTAGTGGTGACATAAAATAAGAAAAATAAAGGATTTTCATTTATTTAGAGGTATGATCTGGGCTTGTATACCTGAAAAAAACATTGGTAGAATTTGTGTAATTAATGAGAAATTTAATGCTAAAAAATATATAAATGATACACAAGAGATTAAATAGAAACTTTTCAAGGATTATGTGTCATTTATTTTTCAATAAACTTCAGCTCCAAGTCATACTGGTAAGTGCAAACAGTGAATTGAAGATAATGATATTCTATCGCTGGATTTGTATGAGAATGGCCTCAAACTTAATTCAATCAAAAATCTATCGAACCAACTAAAGAAACATAATAGACCGAAGCAACTCTGGAACAAAACCAAATAACCAAGATTGAATTAATAGAAGCAATAATTCAATCACACTTTTCTGTTAAAACAGCTCCAGAACCAGAAAACTTGTTTCACTCAATGAGAAGGCTTTGTTAGGACAAAACCGAGGTCAAAAATTTCCAAGATAAAAATTTATTGACCTAGTGAGAGATTTTTACATCTCATTTTGCTATGAGTTTTAATTTTCTTTTCTATAAATGCTGTTTCAATAAAAATTTCTTTATAAAAGGTATTGCATCACATTCTTTATTAAATTATCTTTCCGTCGATGTATAATTTTATGGTATGTATCTAAAAAAGTGGAATTATGATCTATCAATCAAAATAATGAAATAATCCATCAATCAAATGAATTACAATCCATGCTCAAAATTGCACTTTCCTCAAAGGGTTTCAACAATTTTGGCCCCTAGTGTATATAAAATATTTGCTTATAGCTAAGAAGTTTTCATACATTTTACTACTTCGAGTAAAACATTTGCAAATTTCCTAATTTAACTGTACACTTTTCAAAAATAGGATTTGCATTTAAAATTAGGATTTCAATTTTTTTTTTTTTTTTTTTTTTTTTGCCAATCTAATTTTAAAACAAAACTTTACAGTTTCATCCATTTTCTTCATTTTTGAACATTAGAATATGACTTATTCATATTTCCCACATAGGTTTATTTCAGTGCATCATAAAAGCTTCAATATTTGATTTTCAATATTTAACCATTGTTTTCAAGAAACTCACATTGTAGCATCCCAATGTATGATAAATACATTTCAAATGTAACATATCATTATATGTTACATTTTACAAATGTAACATATCAAATAGTTTTAAAGCATTGCAAAGCAACCAAATCTTTTCTAAAAAGTTATTATAAATCAGATACTTTTTCTTTCCTGATTCTTTCACAATCTTCCCAATCAACTGTTACATTTAATTCAGAAGCTAAATCTTGTATGGTATTATCCTCCAAGCCATAGCTCTCATGAAGTTCTATTACTTGCTGACCTGCATAAAATTACTCATATGTATTTTTCATGAAATATGATGAATTTTAATAATTTTAAGATAATTTGATGATTTAATTTTAAGAAGATGAACTGTTTAAATTATTTTACAATGAATCTGGATTACATATTCAAAAATCACATTACAAAATTTTCAAAATTTCACTGATAACTAAATATTTCTCACATTCAAAAGTAAAATAATAAGCAGAACAACATCATCGAAGTTGCATCAGTTTATTAAATACAATTATATTTTTCAGATAAAATGATGATATACTATGCGTATTTGAAAGCATATTCATGATTTACATTATATGTATAACAATATATAAATATATTCTAATTTTTATACAATTAACTACTATTAATAAATTACAGCTTATTAATCTTTAAATAACAGAATTCAACTCATTAAAATGAGCAACATACCACAAAATATGATGGGGAGAATAAAATTTTCATTTAAAAAATAAGAAAAGCATTAGTTTCTCTTCCCCCCCCCCCTTTTGTTAATAAATTATGTCTTGCAATGAAATCTTCTACAGATACAAAAGTATTAAATAACGTATAATTCCAAATTTTATTATTTATACAAGGTACTTTTGCTCATGCTTTAAAATAATAAAACTTAGCACAAAGATTTTTTAAAATTTAAAAAGATAAATCATGATTTTACAAATAAAATATCTGTTTTATTTTTACTGATTATGAATGCGAGAAAAAATTTGTACACTAATGAAGGATAATACTTGTAATACATATTTTCTTAAACTATTTTGAAAGTAACTTTCAAAACAGATTTTCAAATTCTAAATAAAGTAAGAATAAAAATCATTCACAATATCATTGAAGCAATATCAACATAATTATTGAAATAATTATAAAGATTTTTTTAAAAAAATATTATCACAATGTATAAAAGATTGTTAATGAAAATTTTAAATTTTGTAATTGAGATTACAACTGATATTTTCAAAATAATTAAACAATTTATAATAGTGCAATAGAAATTTTAAAAAATTTACTCGCCATAATGCACTATATAAATAAAAAATTAATTTTATTTATTATATACATTAATTTCTTATACCTTTTCAAGTTAACTAGTTCTTAATTTGAATTTCTAAATTTTGTCATCATTATTTAAAATTAATTAATGATATTTTATGTTAATAATTGTTGCTCGAAAAAACTAAAAACAAATTTGTAAGCAAAGAAACATCTTTTAAATTAGACTTTTGAGAAAAATTATTAAAAAATACCAATTCATTGAGAGAAATAAATTGATTTGCACATATTTAACATAGATTTATATATGAGAGAAAAAAAAAAGAAACTAAAATCTATTACCAGTTAATAATTTTGCAGAATTGCTGGATATCATTTTATTCCTTGCTTTCCTTCCTCTGTTTATAGCTTGATGAAACCTTTTTTCCTCATCATTTATAATATATTTAATCTACAAATAACAATAAAAATATATATTTAATTACAAATGTTTGAATAAATTGTAAAAATAACTTCTTTTTATATTAATATAAAATAAACATTAATTTTAATATAAATAAGAATGAATATTAGCACATAAATTCTTATATCTTCTCATTGTAGGTACCTTGGAAGAAATTAATATGGAACTTAGCAAAATACTTTTATTTACACTGGTGACAAGTTTATTGGATAAGCTCAGTATGCTATATTTTTATATTACATAAGTGGGATTAAAAATAAGAAACTGTCATTTCATTTTTACTTTGCAAAAAAGTTGCATGAAAAAATATTAAAGAAAAAAGGATTTACATATTAGAAATGAAATTTAATAAAAAATTTGCATTCACAACAGCTGATGGTGTTAATTTACTTTGTAAATAAAGTAGATAATTTACTGAGTAATTTAATACTCAGATAAATTTAGAGCAAAGTTTTTTAAATAACAACATAATAGTCTTAAAGAACTGAGGGGGTTACAATTTAATACTATAATTTAAATTCATTGTTGATGCATGTTTCATATAATTACAATAAAAAGAAAATTAATACAATTAAACATCAAAATTAGTGTAATAAATAAGAATATAACTAATTTGAACTAAATAAGATAAGAAAAAACTAATATTAAAAGTAAAAAAAAAAAAAAATAGAAAAGCATTCAGCACCAATTCACAAGAATGACAAGTAGAATAAAAATGAAAGCAGTCTGAGAAAATATGTTGAAAGGCTACTACTTTAATTTATTCAACAATTAGAAAATTTTGATAAAATTCAAAATGTATTTAATCTCCGAAACCATTCTCCCTTCTTCCCAACTACAACAGAGTTTTTGCAATGTAATGTAAGTGTAAAATAAAGTAATATAAAGTTATCGGATTGATTTACTGAATACATTACTTTTGTCATGGCTGACAAAAAAAACCCATAAATATCTAAATTTTAATAAGCTTCTAATAAAACTATTAATAAAAAACTACACAAATGAAAATATCATCAGTATGTACAGAATCAGAAAAAAAAGGCTAAATTTTTAAAATGTAAATAATACAATAATTCGAACTCTCTCTTTTTCTGTTCCCATAATTTAAACCTAAATTTCTATTTTTATCAGATTTTCTTTCTCCATACTGTGGTTTTTATTTTCCCTCACTTACAAGTTCTACTTATAAAATAACTGAAATGGTTTTCAAGGTTATATAATAATTTTGAAATCAAGGAACAAAAATGCAAGCATATCAGTTCTTCACATTATCCCTAAGTAAACTGATTCAATACAACGAATAATTGTTAGTGATTTAGTAGAAATCAATGAATTTTAATTCTACAACTTTTTATAAAGTTCTTCAAGTACAAATTATGATTACTTTCAACAAAAACTTTAATCAATCAAAACTACATATAAACTATATAATTTTTCCTGCTTTTTTTTTTATCAATATGAAATTTAGCAAAAGCAGCATAATTTCTATATTTTGTCATGAAAGCAATTTAACTTCGAGTTTTCGCATGAATCTAATGCATAAGGAAGTTTTAGAGTTTACTAAAATTAACGCATAAAATTTTTTTTTATATGTTTTGTGCCTTTTGAGGTAATTTATGTAAATTTTAACAAAAAAGAAAAAAATTCAAAAATGCTGTTTCATTAAAATTACATATCTTTTCTTCCATAAAATAATTTAAAACATATACCTCATCAATATTCTTCCTGATTTCAGGATAAAAGTCTAGAGTTTCAGCTACATGAGGTACTAAAGAACTCAGCACACCAGGTCGGGTTTTCATAACTCGATTCGCAGTATATGCTGCTCTTCTGATTATTTTCCTCAGAACATGTCTAAAAACAAGTATAAAACTAAAATTTACTTTTAATACTTCATTCAAACATACAACATATACTGAAAAGCCCAATTAAAAATTGTGAGTGAGTGAAAGAGAAGATTTATGGCACAAGAGTCAAATCTGGCTATGCTGTGCCAAACAATTTATATCTGTGATCCAGTTACAAAAAAAATGGAAAAAAGGTAAAATTTGATTGAAAAAAGGGTTAAAAATAGAAAAGAATCACTAGGGTATCCCAAGGGCATATGAACCATGTTTACAAAGACTATACTGGAAATAAAAAGATCACTAGGGTACTTCGGACCATGATGAAAAAACTTACCTAAAGAAGGTAATTAAAAATTGAATCATAAAAAGGTATTTAAATAGAACCTTGCAAAATAAGATAATAATGAATGCATGGTAGAATGAGATAATGTTGTGCTGGATGAAATGAATACTTATTTTTGTTTCAAAGAAATTAAAATGTAATAAATGGTTTTAAGCAAAATGAAAATAATTATTTGAATTATTTAACAAAAATTGCCACTTAATTTATTCATTATTTACTATTATAATAACAAAACAGAAAAACTACTGGATCATTACTTTTTTTATATTAACTATAATAAAATTATTTTAGATCAGTTCTAAATTAATACTAAGGAATCAAATGAGTACAACTATATAAATTTATTAAATGCTCATTGATATATTTAAGGAACATATGGATTGATATTGTGGAATTATAATACCAAATATGATGAAAATATTAATAGATATTTTCAGATAAATCAACAAAACACATAAAAATTAATTAGCTACAAATATTAATCCTAAATGATTATCATATAAAATAAAATAATTTCCAGTACTAGTAATTATAAGAAATTAATTTAACTCATATAGTGCAATTGTTGACAGTACTAAAAAGTTACACAAATTTGTGACAGAAATAATAGTGTTTACATGTAATAGATCTCACCCGGCATCAAAAGAATCAGGAAACATGCCATCAGCAATGGCTATACTAAACATTCTAGAATGATCAGCTAGAATTCGATAGGCAGTATCCAAACCATCTATATCATCAGCCCCAGTTTTACCCAAATAAGGTCGAACTTTAAAATTCTACAGAAAAATTATAATAAGTACAAAATGAACGACATAACCAATCTCATCATATGATGTCAAGTGATAATGAATAATTAATAAGATCAAGTACATTTTATATATAAGAATTTTCTAGTAATTTTTCCAAAAAAAAAGGATAAAAAAAGTTTTATCACATTTTTACATAAAAATAAATATTCATTAACAAAAAGAAATCAAAGAGAATATTAATTTACCCGAAAAAACACATAAAAAAATTTATACTTTTTGTTTTATTAAATAAAAATTTGATTAATTAAAATTTCAATAACAATATTGATAATTTAACATGTTTTATATTACATTTGATATGAATTCATTTTTAAAAAATCATCCTTCAAAAATTATAATTTTGATAGAAGCAATCAAATTCTCAATCATACCATATTTATGTTGATGAATAAAATTCAAATTTATATAATGAAATACACTTTTTTCAATGTAGAAGATCTGCATCCACACACATACACAAAAATTTAAACAAAAATTATTATAAAAACCTATCAATGAAATAACGCAACAAATGCTATGTAAATCCAGTAAATCAAATGTTTATGCAACATGTTAGATACAACAAATAAAGAATTACTATAGGCTTTTTTCAAAAAAAAAAAAATATTACTGTCTAAATAACGAATGTTTATTTAAATATTGAATTTATCTTAATAAATCTGTGTTTTAAGTTAAAACTCAACTACTTTTTTTTTATATTTTTCAAAATAATAATAATTTCACCAGACTTATTTAAAATTATGCATTAAAATAAGATTCCTGCATAAGGATAAAAAAAAAATCTTTACTTAAAACGTGAATACTTTGTAGTTAAACAGAGTGAAATACACGATGCAGAAGAAAACATTTCTCAAGAATTATATTCATGCTCAACCACAATGTCTAAATATTATGACATAATTTAATAATTATCAGATAAAAATGTTAATTGACTTGCACCTAATAAAATAAAAAGTCTATTATTAAAACATATATTATTCATAAAGATCTAATTGCACTATGTGAAATAAAATTTCATCAGAAACTTTTTTTTTATTTGAAACACTTGAAAAGAACTTTTTTAAACGTATCTCTTTAGAAAAACAGGTTAAATTATATGCACTTAAAAACAATATTAAATAAAAATGAATTTGGATTCAAAATAATATAGTTTGCAATTCACTTATTATTATAGGATGAAAACAATGGTGCAAAATGGTATAAAGAGAGAACAAGTTTATATTTCTTCAAAAAAAAAAAAAAAGAAACTCATTTTAAATACAGGTAGATTAATAGAATTATGTATGCAGAGCATAAACATAGGATTGATAACAACTTATCATAAAGTATAAATATTTTTTTTAAAAAAAATCACATCATTGATAATGTTTTCTTACAGATTCAATTGCTTGAAACAAAGGGATAAATAAATCGGTATCATAGTTGGACCTAGTTCCTTGCAAAACTGCAGTAAGCCTTTCCAGTCCCATTCCTGTATCGACATTCAGAGATGGAATACTTTTAAGAACTTCACTTTTTTCTCTACAATAAGAAAAAAATAAGCAAAATAAATAGAATAAAGAAATTTCATTAACAAAATTTTGTGGAAACTTGATAACTCAATTTCAAGAGAAAATGCTAAAAACTTCAAGTTAAGGAGTATTCAGCATAGCAAGTATTTCGAGATACAAAGCAAGTAATGCCTACAATTTTGACCCATAATGGAATAATTTCTATACACTTTGAATTTTAGAATCATTGTTAATAATAATAAAAAAAAAATTGACTTTAAATTTATTACATTTATTTAGGTAAATTATAATGTACAATTATACAGCTACAAATATCATTGTATGGCTACCAAAAGTTAGAAAAACTATACTACCTTCTTTTGAATTAAGGAATTCAAAAATTTGTTTTTTCAAGATTAAACAATGAAAAATGAATACATCATCCTCGATGTAACAACATTTTTTAACATAGGTTCATAGCTTGTTACAGCTGCTCTGGCATGTTTACTCAATGTTAATCAACATGACACTGCTTGATCCATGCCAACAATCATTTTTCTAAATCAAGAAACTTAGTCTGACATTATCTTTTGAAGGATAAAAAGCTCCTTGATTCATATCATAGCAATATTTCAGCTTCATTCTTAATTAATATCAACTGAATGCTTTTTTTAATCTGCATTGTCTGCCACATCTTTTTCTTCCAGTATTTTTTACTGCATTGATAAAATCAAATGTTTCACAGAGTTAAGCTTTCAATTTACGTTTCATGTTATAAAAATGTTTATTAGTCAACTAAATAAGTAGTAACTGTCAATAAACTTTTTTTAAGCAATGAGACGAAACATAGACAAACATAATGCATACAGATGTGTAATTTTGTGTAACAAAATTTAAGATTTTATTGTTTCAATTTTGGGGCATTCACAGATTGATGTTATTACATTACTAACTTCAACATATTGAATCCGATTTTTTTAATTTCGAGAGTTAAAGAGTATAATAAGTATTATGCAAAAAATATATGCATATGCAAAGTCTAAATAATTTCATATAACATGCATTTATGGATTCACTGGAAAGGAATAAATATAACATGTATTTATGGAAGGAGGGTTACAATTTAATAGTGTTCAAGTTATCCAGTTTCCACTGTACTACAATGCAAGATATAGGAAGTTGAATTAACTATAGCAATTATACTTGAGCATCAAGTGTTTGATGAAATGCCTCTCAAATTGGAAAAAAAAAAAATGTTGGCTAATGAGCAGATGGTTTCATTCAGATAGATTCAAAATGATAAACAGTAATATTCAAAGCAGTATGTACTCATAGTTTCAATGTTATCCAATTAACTCTCCACTAGTATGGCATTAACAAAATTGTAATTCAATTAGTTACTTTAATTTAAATTAATGTCATGTGTGATGTTGGAGGTTAATGGCACAAGAGCCACATACGGGGGAGAATATCACTAGATAAACCCCATGGGTAAGAAATATCACTACGGTGCCTTTGGGTCATGATGTCCATACTTATCTAAAGAAGGCAAGCTCAATTTTAGTTCAAGTTTTGAATGTCCAATAATCATATATCTATTATAGCAATGATACAAAATCAGCATACAAATTATTTCACGTAGTTTTTGGGAAAAAAAAAAAAACTTGACTAAAAATCATAACATACAAATTGTAATCAGATTTTTCTAATGCTTCAAAAGAATAGACTAAATCAACAGATGTAATAAATATATTAAAGAAGTATATTAACATAGTACAGCTACTTTATTCAGTAAATGATATATATAAATTAATTTTAAATTTCTACATAATAAATCTCTTTAAACGGCATTCTACTGTTATGTAAAGAAAAGTAAGAAATTAAGTATTATAATTTTAATTACATATCCCAATAAGCTATGGAAGAAATTACTTTCAATTTAAAATAGTAAGCAATTGGTCAATCTCAACTATCTGAATGAATAAAAGATAACTAAAAAAATATATTTCAAAAATTATGTGTTGTGCTTTTTAATTCAAAAGAAATATATGCTTTTAAACTTACTTGTTATATTGAACAAAGACTATGTTCCATATTTCCATGACATCATGGGAACCAGTATTAATTTTTTGAGCCACTGTTTCAAATCCAGAATTTAAAAAATCATAATGTATTTCTGTGCAAGGACCACAAGGGCCTGTGTCTGCCATTTCCCAAAAATTATCTTTGGCACCAAAAGGGAAAATATGATTTGGATGTATTCTGAAATAAATTATGTATATTAAAAAAAAAAAAATATGATTTTTTTTTTTTTTTTTTTGAAAGAAAACAAGTTAATAATCATTAATATTTTTCCCTTTTGAGAAAAAAAAACAATTCACAATTTAGCTGTAAAAGAAAAAGTATTTTTCTGAAAAAAACTTAGAAATTTACAGGAATTGTAATAAGACATTAAATAAATATGTATTCTTTTTATACTTAAAAAGTAAACATATATAACTTTTGATATAAATTTTTCATCAAAGAAGACATTTGTAATTTTTATAAAATAATTCACTTTTTTCACATAAAATACTTAATATATAAATTATAATAGTAATAATAATGTAAAAAAAAAATTTTTAAAGAAATTATTTACCCTAAATGAAGCCAAATATTTTTGCATTCTTCATCAGGAGGAACTTCAAGATGTCTATCACCACCAAAATAAGTTATGTAGAGGTTTTCAGGTTTCAAACCATATACATTTGTCAAAAGCTCCCATGCCATTTTGCAAGCATCTACCTAATAAAGGAATTTGATTACAAATCTGAAAATTTGCTATGACCATTTATTGCTATGTACTTATATAATTGTTTACATTAAACTTGAATAAAAATCTCTTTAATGCATATTTATAAAGAATGTAGATATAAAACAAGTCAAATTGAAAAGGATATTTTCATTTTAGTGGATTTATATGTATGTCAATAGATGGTGTGGTATGAATCCTAGTTGTTTTCAGTATTGAATGGCTTCACTTCATTTTTGTCAATTAAAGTTAGCTGTTTAGCACATTTGGATGCATGATAGATTTCTCCACATAGTGTCTTACACACAGCACCATATTTTGTTAGTGTCAACTTTATGAAGTGAGATGTGAAAAAATCAGAGACCAGTGGTGTCCTGGGCAATCACAAATTATTGTCAATGATGCAATGATTTCAATTGCAGAATATAACATTCATCTCTATTGTTGGATCTCCACACAAATTACTGCCAACTATCCACTAAAAGGGGAATTATGCATCACATAACCCTCATGAAACTTGATTATGGTAAGGTTTGTGCATAGAGGAAACACAAAAGTCAGTTGAAAAATCAGAAAATAGCAAAAATAAGTATGTGTTAAATTTCTGTAATGATACAAGGAGCCAGGAACAGATTTCATCGTCATAATCATGTCATGTTGTTGAAGTCATTTTGACCCTGCTTGAAAATGAATGAGCATGGAGTAGTGAAATCTCTGCTTCCATCATCCAGAAAAAAGTTCATTCTCCCTGAAAGCTGAAAAGGCATAGCTTACTTACTTTTTCAAGGACCTCTACTCCTCAACTAGCTGGGATCAGTGAAACAGCTAACACTGAACAGTACTGTCACACATAGTTAAGGCTTAAACAAGCCATCAAAAAAAAGAGAGAGAGAGAGAGAGGGAGGGAGAAACTCTCCAAAGATATATTGCTTTTCTGAGTCGACATCAGGTCATATGAAACCAAGCAAACCCTAAGCCTCCTGTGAAAATAAGAATGGGTAATCCTGAAGCATATTCCAAACAGCTCCAATATCTCCCCATAAGACTGCAATACCTTTAGCTTCTTAAAAAAGCACTGAAAGACCAATGGTTCACCTGTGACAAGGAGGTGCAGAACACCATGGAAAAACAGGATTCATCCTCAACCTTCGGGTTTTAACACTGAAACCATCCATTCCTTTCTTACAGATTAGAATCATTGTTTCAATTTCCCCAGGAATTATGTCTTAAGTATAATGTTATACATGAACGACAAGAACAACATTCTGTACATAAAATATGTTGTGATTATAAAATTCACTACATTTAACAGTAGCCATCTATTTGTTTGGGCATACTGCATAAACAGAAAAATAAATAAGACAAAGGACAAACACTTGTAAAAGATGTAAACCATTAACAAGAGTTCACTTAAATAAAAGTCCTTATTTTTTTTAAAAAAGTTCTAGTATCTTAAAAAAAATTCATTGAGGGAGCATGAACTAAACTTTCTTCTTCTTTTTTTTTTTTTTTTTTTTTTTTTTTTTAAAAAAAGAGACATTAAATTTTAAAAAAGGTTGATTCCATAATTAATACAATAATAGCATCAAATAAATACATGTTGAAATGCAAATGAAGCTATAATAATTCTAATTCTGCTAAAGCTAAAAGAAATATATAAATATAAAACATTATACCTTTGAATAGTCTCCAAATGACCAATTACCAAGCATCTCAAAAAAAGTATGATGATAGAGATCAATACCAACATCTTCTAGATCATTATGCTTTCCACTGAGGCGAACACATTTTTGGCTGTTTGCAACTCTTTTCAAATCATGAAATGGATGTCCTGGGTATGTTTTATTTAAAAAAACTGAACGGAACTGTATTAAAAAAATAATAAAAGAATAAATGGACTTGTTTAAACATATAACAGTTTATTTACATAAGATTTTTATGAAATTTATAACATTAGAAAATTTTGTATTTCTACTTCTGAAAATTAAAAATAACTTATAATGTATAACTTCATAGATCCAAAGACTGGCATTCACATATAATACATAGAAAGAAGTAGAGGTCAGCAAAATCGTGCAATAAAAAGTCCACAGGAATGGTTTGACATTACCTTTATTCTTAGCTTTCTGAGATTACTTGGCATCAAGATCAAGAAACTAATATATGTAATTAATATGTAAATCTATTGTAACAAAATTTTCATCTGAAGGACGAGATTAAGAAATTGGTGTAAACTTACTAAAAAGTAAATTAAAACTGAACTTAAGTAATTTTTTATTTGATATATCAACATTCTTTCCTTTAAAAATGTCACTGAACTCAAACAAAGTCAATAAAATAACACAAAAGTACTGGAAAAAAAATCAAAAACAAAAAACAAGTAGTTAATCTTATTAGAGTTTAAATAAAATTATATTTGACAACAAAGGGATAAACAGAAATCTCTTTAAAAAAACAGTAAAAGTATTTTGTTTACTAAAAAATATTACTAAAAAGACTGAAATTAAAAAAAGAAACTTCCAAGACAATTATGCAAAAAAAGAAGAGAAAATCGAGGGTCATTAATTTTTTTTAGGTCTATTGTACCACAAATTGTTAGAAAAAAAACATACTCTCTCAAGTTCAACAAGTCATATTGGGAATAATTAATTGTTTTTATAGTTAGACTTACATACTACACAAATAATTTCTACTATTAAAACTTTCCTAATTTTTTCCCCTCTCACTTTAGATAATAAATGAAGCAGGGTTAATTCAGATATGATGTCCTATGACTAATCTTTATTGTAATTTTGAAATTTCAGTTTTTCAATACATATTAAATTGCTCTTTCAATATCAATAAAATATAAATATAAACTGATATTTAAAAAAAATAATAATAAAGCAACTATTTTAAGTACATTTCAGATTACATCATTTCTTCTTATTGTTTTAATTTATTAATAATGAAAACTTCATAAATCATATATATATATATATATATTATTTCATATAATTCTTTGTAATTTAATAAACAGTGATGTTAAACAATGAAAGCCCAAAAAGATATCATCATTCCTGCATTTATAATTTTTAGAGTAATTTGTGTTAAAATATGCAATTAAATTTTTAAAAAAATTCAATACTATCAGTGAATATAATGAGAATGAAGTACATTTGTAAAACAATGTCTGATATTGATAAAAGTTTTCAAGATAAATAGAACAAAAATAATCTAGTTTAGAAGTGAATGAACATTTTTAGAAAAAGGATACACATGTCTAACTTAATATTTTTGGCAAGCACTTTTTTTCAGGGATAATTTAACAATAAACTACAACCTTTTCAAAATGTAGCCATATGAGTTTATTAATTCACTATAGTATGTCTTATTCTTAAAATAACAGTCGTTTTTACGGCTAAACTGTACCAATTTTTAAAGGCTCAAAACAGAAAAAAAGGCCAAACCAAATTTGAAAACTAAATGCTAGGATTCATTCTATGTCTGGGATAAAAATAAGGTATTTCAGTTTTAAGACAAATTACAGGTTTATATTATACAATAATAAATTTTTGGAAACAGTAATTTCTATATACAAATCATGAAAAATCTTCAATCATAGTGCAATTAATGGGTAGTATTAAACTAATAAAATGGCCTAAGGGATGTCATCTTAGATACAAATAGAAGGAAGGGTGGGCAAAATGCCAAAAACATTCTAAAATGAATACTAGAAATATAATACACACATAAAACAAAATCAGGCCATTAATGTATAAGCAAATAGATCGACAGAAAAAAATGTGAACTGACGCTTAAAATACACTAAATTAGAATAAATAGTGTATCCAAATAAACTAATTCCTGTAATATGAAATTAGAATTTATTACACACAATTAGCTAATTTTAAAAACTAACCTGATTCATTCCAGCATTAACAAATAATAGAGAAGGATCGTTGTTTAAAAATACAGGGCTAGATGGCACATATTTGTGGTTTTTTTCATTCACGAAATATTTCAGAAATAAATCCCTTACTTTTTTGGATGAAAATTCCTCTAACTTTTTCGCATTCGGCTTATTTTTCTGATAATTTTGGGTGCAACTAAAATGTCTTACAACAAATGTAGGTAAAGGTTTGCTAAATATTTTTGTGCATAATAATTTCATACTGGAATCTTTTTCAGCAAATACAAACTTTATATTAAGAAGCAAAGATATTTATCTCGTAAAATACAGGCTTTTTAATAATCATTAAAATCAAATTCATAAACATGTTATTTTTATTCCATAAAAAGTCGTAAATATACAAAATTTTAATTTTTTTTCCCTCACCGGCAGAAAGTAAAACGAAATAGAAATAGTAAATAAACAAGGACATATGATTTGCTTCACTTCCTTTCTTCTCACTAAACACACTAGACCTTTTTTATTTTATTTTAAAAGATTTCAACAGATTATGCAAAAATTATCTGGAATATTAATGATCAAGAATACACAGATTTATTTAAATTTTATTCTTCAAGAAATTTTATCAGTGCTATGAAATATCATCACAGTAATGAAAAAAGATGTTTTGAGAATTGGAAGAGAACTAATTTCCTGGACGATAATTCATTAAAACTTTCCAATTTCTAATATATTTAGGTTTTTGCAATATCAGGATTCACTATCCGCTATAAAAAAAAGGTTCAAATAAGACAATATAAACAAAATAAGTGGCTCTTGAGATGCAAAACTATTAATATTTTAAGAAATACTTATCAAAAAACTCTAAGAGAACAACTTCTGAAACAATAGATTCACAACCAATGGATAGAGGATTTGTGTCAATTTCTTACAAAAGATTATGTATGGTTTGATTTTATAACCATTAAATATCTCGTGGCTCAAAGTATTTCTATTGAGATTGATGGGAATTGAAGGCTGGGTGAGTGGCTTAGCGTGAAGGGACAAAGAAGGCCATGGCCCCTGACGGCACAGATGAGGGGGCAGCAGAAAGCGCCTAAGATGGCTAATCCTGTCTGCAACATCAGACCATGGGCATTAGACCAGATAACTATATTACCATCCCGAAAACGTATACATTTATGCAGAATTTCAAGGCAGTTGGACAAGTGGAATTGGTACAAAATAGAGTTGTAACATTTGACCGAAACAAATAAACTTACATTTACGTGAAGTTAAATAAAAGCTTGCAAGATATTTCCTTCAAAATAAGAAAATCAATGTCACTTTTTGATTTACGAAACATCGTGATCCACTGTTACCATGCAACAAATGCAATGAGTGTGTCTCTTTTGATTTTTGAGTTGTTGTTTTTGAACATCTCATGTGGGGATAATAGCCTTCGTTGCTCTATATCCCTCATAACACCAAATTAATCAAACAACATCTCATGTACATGACGATGAGCAGGTGACATTTAATTTCTTCTACTTCTTTATTATTTAGAAGAGAGGGTAGTGTTTTTTTATATTGTTTATTTTACACTTTGATAAAATTTCACGTACGAGAAGCGTTAGTTATTGTAAAGTCAAGCTTGTTTTATACGATTAACCGAATATACAGGAGTATTAAGGTGACTTGTTTAGCTTATTTTTAAATTTTTCAAGGACCTAGAGATTTTGACCACGTGGAATGTTGTTTATTTGTTTCAATGTATTAAAATTTTTTTATGTAATTTAACTTTATACCTGTGCAATGCATTAATGATGTAACTAATTTTATTCCTATAGAGAGTGGTAAATCTAAGGTTCGCACCGGGTAGCAGAAATCCACGCTATACCATGTAATCACGTGTGTCAATCCGGCCATCTTACCGTGGTTGAAAGGATGGAAGTAGTTAATGCAGTGCAGAAGAGTTGATGTTGTTGCACAATGGGTGCCTGGGGAAATATTGAACAATAATAACTAGAAAATGCTCAGTGAACAAAGGGGTAAATAATTGGGGAGAAAGGCGTGCTGTAATTAAGGGACCTTGTGTTTGTTGCGAACAAACAAAGTAATAAGCGTTTGTTGAGTGGCCGCGATACCTTAGTGGTTAAGGCAGCGGATTCAAGGATGACGGCGTCCGTCGAGTCGTAGGCCTTGATATCTCTAAAAACTTGCCATGTAGCCGGGGATGATGCATGTTAAATCTATAAGAGTCCAAAGTCCTCCCGTTGGCGTGAAGTAGGAGAGGGATGTGCCAGCTTAGGTGTCTTCCTCGTCACTTGACCAAGATTCAAAATTACGAGGTTCATCTCCAAAAGCCCTCGTGTTACTTCTAGTGCGATGCTAATAAAACCAATCAATCAACCAAAATACACCTTTGTTTCAACGACGACCGCATTTGTGCAATTTTCCCCCACGAGTCTTTTCTTCACAATTGAGAAGAACATTAAATGACCGACTGTCATAATTGGGTGAATACAGGGGAGAAGGGTAGTAATTAATAAAGTTTTGTGGCGACAACTCTGCATGAATATGTTGGTGCGTTGTTCGTAGTGTACCACTTTCTTCTTTCGTGATTGGGTTTGTGTTTTTCAATATCTTGTTGTAGTTGTTAAATAACACATTCCAGTACTTTACAGCGATTGTTTTTTGCCCCTTAGAAATTCTTGAATATGAAACGCTTCTAATTCAAAAGAAAATCGTCGTCCTAACTTTTCAAATCAGTAATGCCATCTACATCTTCATTAGTGTAGATTGAAGGGAAGAATTCCATCGTTTTCCTAGTTGCCTGATTTTTGTTTCATAATGATGATTCTAAATTTGATTAATTGAAAAATGACGTAAAAATGATTAAATCCAGTAAATTATCTCGAATAAACTGCTCTAAGCAAATTTTCGAAGTTGAAAACCGCACCAGCTTCTCTGCCATGTGTAGTCACATCATCTATCTGGTCAATAACTTTTTCATCGCCAACTTATCATATAAAATATTAATATGTCTTGTCGTCAAATCTATAACTTCCATTCTTCTCGTAACTTTCGTTCGTCTATCAGTAAGAATCAAGTGATAGATTTTTTCTATGATTTCTTCGGTAATCACATCTACTAGACGTCCATGGCATCCCTCATCAAAAATGGATGTTCAAACAAGTTTAAATTATTTGAGCCAATATCTAATTGTTGTCATAGAGGACGAAGGGTCTTCATAAACACATCATCCAACTTCATTTTTTTT